>CM024604.1:53124841-53361869 GCA_014182555.1 Eucalyptus erythrocorys | reverse complement strand
ATTTAACTTTATAATCATTGTAAACTAAAATAGCCAATAACATTGAGTAAGACATAGCTGTCTATTGTGTCCTTACACTTAAATAACTGAATATCTGCCTTGTGGGGCTCCACCAGGAAGTGATAGTGCTGCATTTGTGACATCCTCAAAAACACGTTTCAATTCTGCTTTAGCTCTCTTGACAGATTGTTGGTAGGACCTTCAATAAACAAGTAAAGCTTCCGCTCTCCGTGAGCTGGTATTTTGCCAGGAGGGAAAAACTGACCCCTGGTGGTAATGGCTGCACCAGTCCATTCTGAAATAGGGCCCAAAGTTTCCTTGTGGGTAACTTTCCACCGAGCATTCTGAGGAAAATCATTTATCTCCAACTCAGCCTCATAGTGCTTTCGGGCATGGCATCAGCTTGAATCTTTGCAAGATTATGCTGTAGATTGATGGCAGCTGCTATAGCTGCTGCACGGGCAACCCCGTCAGTGGGCAAACCAGGCAGAGTCCCCGGTAGAACCACAGAAGTTGTGGAACCCAAGAACACCGGGAAGGGCATAGGAAAGTACATTTGGCATCTGACCAACTGTGCTAGGAGTCACATTTGAAGCTGTGCTGACTCTGGAAGCACACGCAGCAAGGGCAGCTAATTGAAGGGCAGCCTGCTGTGAGATGTCACCACCTGCCTTCCGGACCCCCTCATCCTCATCATCTGAATCAGACTTGTCTTCATCAAAGCCATATTCTTTGGCCTGTGCCTTTTTGCCGCTCGCTAACTTCATCCTCCTCTTCGTTGAACTTAAAACCACTTCCTCCGTAACCAGTTCCGTGAGCTTGCTCAAGTCCCTGATTCACTTTAGCCATGAAAGCATCAGCAAGGGCTTTAGATCATCAGGAACTACTTGTTCAGAAAGTTCCAAGGCCTTGACAAGATCTGGTGCATATCAGCTTCATCCTCTGATATGAATGTTATAGCACAGCCTTTCCGCCCTGCTCGACCTGTCCGACCAACTCGGTGGACATAATCTTCATAATGATTAGGAACATCAAGTTAATCACCAGTTCAAGCTCCTTCACATCGAGTCCCCTGGCAGCAATGCTAGTAGCAATCAGTAAATTGCACACATTGCTCTTAAAATCATTATAGTAGACTCCTGTCTGTCTGATCTTTGGCCCCATGAAGTGAGAGACACGGATACCCATGTCTCAGCATATCTCTAAACAAATCGTCACATTTTGCCTGAGTATGAACAAATATCAAGATCTTCCCCTTCTCATACCATTCACCAAGCAATTCTAACAGTCTCAGGAACCTTTCACTTTCCGGTCTCACCTCGACTAACTGGGTAATGTCCTTGTTCACAACACTCCTGCCACCAACCTGAATTTCTATAGGTTTGTTTCAAAACCTTACGGGCCAGAATCTCAACCTGACGAGGAAAAGTGGCAGAAAATAGAACAGTTTGACGGGTCTGGACGGATATTTTGGACAATTCTAGTGATCTGAGGTTCAAAACCCATGTCAAACATTCTATCCGCTTCATCCATGACCAAGTATGTGACCCTACGCAGATTTATTTATCTTCCTCCACTAGTGCAAAGAATGTCAATCATCCTACCCGGAGTACAGACAACAATCTCAGTACCCGCTTTAACTCACTAATTTGCTGGGCAACACCAGAACCCCCATAAACAGGCACACATCTGACACCAATTCCTTTGGCAAACTTCTTTATATCACTGTGTATCTGCTGGACAAGCTCTCTCGTAGGTGCCATCACCAGACCGATCGGCCCATCTCCAGCTACAACAGGTGGCTGGTCCTTGATGTGCCTCAACATTGGCAGCACAAATGCAAGGGTTTTGCCAGAACCAGTTTTTGCAATACCTATGCAGTCTCTACCGCTCATGATTATCGGAGAGCCTGAGCTTGAATAGGCATTGGCTTCTCATAATTAAGCTTTTATAGTCTCCAGAATTTTACTTGTAAGTCCTGTCTGGTGCCATGTTTTAATTGGTCTTGGCACATCTTTTCCATGGAGCTTCAATTCCAGCTCTTTCCTGTATGCAGCTACCTCTTCAGCACTCATCCTCGAAATCTCCTTTACTTCAATATAAAAATTCTTGCGAAATGGTTCATAATCAATCTTAGAATGGTCAACTAAAGGACAGCTTTTCAGCTTTGTCTTCTTGACCCTTTTCATGAACTTCGTCATCATCTTCATCTTCTGTACGATCTCCATCATTCTCAAGATCTCCATAGTCAGATTCGAATCCTCCCCCTGGATAATTCTTCCCATAGACTTACTTGGACCATTCCTCGCCTGTTTTCCATTACTCATATTAATTTTCTTATCTTTTCTCTTCATTTCTGAATTATCGTCGGCAGCAGTTGCAGTAGGCAGAGCATTATTCAGCTTCTCCACTTCAGGTAACACCAAATCATTCATGAAGGCATCCAATGGATCAATTTCCTCATCTCCACCAGCACCATTTTCCATTTCTTCTAAAGCTGGAGCAGTTTCTCCATCGTCAGAATCCACCACCATGGCATCCCCAGTTTTATTATCAGCAACTTCATCTTCATCCATCCATATCTGGTTTCACCGTGGAGCAGCCTCCTCATCGTCAGATTCTCCTTCAAGAGTCCAGGCCTTCCCAGACTTCCCTTCTTCCACATTCACTTCACCGAGCTTTCCCTCTCCATCTCTTTTCCTTCTTTCTCCTCAGCTCTTGCCACTCTTGAACTCTTCTCCTCCTCTTTTCCATCTCCTCATCCAATTTCTTTTGTTCATCCTCTAATTCCTCTTCTCGAGTGGGCTTATCGTCTTTGTTCTCTGAATCCTCCTCATCAGTCCTCCTCCTCGGGCTATCTTCATTGTTCTCTGGCGCTTGCTTCCCCTGCTCCTACCCTTTTCACGATCTCTTTCTTCATAATTCTCATCATCATCTCTCCTTCGACGCTTCTTGCCGTGCTCCTGGGAATCATCTTCACTATAATCACTATCAACTTCCGACGCTTTTCCTTTCTCGTATCCTTCTCTCCCTCTCCCTCTCCCTCTCCCTCTCCCTCTCCTTCTCCTTTCTCTCTCTCCCTCTCCTTTTCCTTCTCCCTATCACGTTCCCTCTTCTCTCTTTCTCTACTTCTCTCCCTATCTTCCCTCTCACGTTCCCTCTTCTCCTTTTCTTTCTCCCTCTCCCTCTCCCTCTCCCTCTCCTTCTCCCTTGCCCTCTCTCTCTTCTCCTTCTCCCTCTCCCTCTCCCTATCCTCTCTTTCTCTCTCCCTTTCCCTCTCCTTATCCCTCTTCTTTTCTCTAGATTTCTCCTTCTCACGGTCACGACTTTTACTCTATCCTTTTCCCTTTCTCTATACTTATCCTTCTCTCGCTCCCTTCCTCTCTCATACCTCTCATCAGAATCACTACTCTTCTCCCTTTCAGAATGTCGACTGTCGCGCTCTTTCTTTCCCTCTCCTTATCTCGATGTCTCTCTCCATTCCTCTCCCTTTCTCTTTCCCGATCATGATCATGATCTCGATGAGCTTTCTTTGATTCTGCCTCCTTCCGAGATTTATGTTTTACATCCTCCATCACTTATCCCTGCAAAACATGAACCCACAGACATTCTAAGTGTGGCCAGATTTAGTTGTTTGAGAACACCAAAAGAGTCATTGATAACAGCTAGAAGTTCAAGCTTGAACAAGCTGATGTCATAGGTTCAAGCTATTGAGAAAGGAAGTACACCACCAACCAAACTTGATTTTTACTATTCAAGCAAAGAGAATATAAAAGGTGCATTGTCCACATATCAAATAATGTATGGTGTAAACATGCAAAATAAGAAGATGAACCCAGGTTAGAAAAAAATATGCTAAAATTTGAACCAAGTCCCAAGCTGAAGTACACCATCAACCAGAGTGTAATGATGTTCGACAGGAACAAATATACTATGTACTAGATTTATAGTGGGGAAAACCCCAAGCCTTCAAAAGTTTTACAAGTGAAACACCTTTTTCACAAGATTATTGCAAGCAGCTACAAGATTCAAACCCTAAACTGAATATCACTGACAAAGTAAAGATATTGCACCCGAGAGCTAATGAAGGGAGGAAAACTGGGAAGATTAAAATACCGATGTTCATAGGAAAAATCCAAATGAAAAAGAGAAATGGGCTTACTTCCTTCTCAGGATAATTGGAATTTGAAATGGTTCAAAAAAATCATAAGATGGTAAGCAATAATCAATTGATACAGACGATTCAAGTAAACCTAAAATCAGACACATCATACAGTCAAAGCAATGCATGCCTCATATTGAGCACACATAAGTCTTTTTCGATGCGGAAAACTGAGCGCTCTAGTCACATTTAAAAGCACATGATTTCGCACTCTCTTTATTCAATTTACGATATTTTTAACCATCTTCAATCCCTAAACTAAATGCCATGGAGCAGATAGGGAAACTCTACCAAAGAGCTAACAAACAATATATAGCATAGAAAGACTGGAATATCATAGTATGGAGTCGGGATAGCTTTCAAAAAGGAATTAAATTGAATGAATCACCACAGTGTCCCCTCATTCTCTCGGGCCGACAAACTATCTCTCACTCGTAGGCCGTCCTCCCTATCCGCAAAACCTAACCTCCCAAGGTAAGTAAACACATCATCTAGCGCCCGCGATAAAACTGAGGCCGTGCCCGAGACGCCGCCCCAGAAATGACAATCCAGATAAGCTAGTGGGCCACACCAAACCACTAAACCAAGACGCAGCAACGAAACCCCAACGGTCCGCCGCAATTCGCAGCGAACTGCATAACCGGACACGAAACGACGAAACGGGCGATTCAGCCACACAACCCCCACACCACACCCGCAGCAGCTCAGCTCAAACCTTAAACCCGCACGCCGATCGAAGCCCTCAGCCTCATTCCCCTCGACTCCGCTCGATCGATCGAGCGAGGTTCGCGCACGCCCGCGTGCCCTAAACGGACGCCGCCGATTGCAACCGCGAAAAAAAAAACCGCTAACGACAAAAGAAGAGCGCGCGCGCGCGAAATCGAGAGACGAGAACAGTTCGAGGGATCGAAGACTCACCAGCTGCCGCGCATCAAAAACGCCGAAGCGCGGAGGCGGAGCCGAATCGATCGCCGGGGCGGCGGCGGTTCCGGCGCGGTCGCGAGGGGCACGAAACTGAAGCAGAGTCGGAACGAAGATTGGAGAGAGCGGAATCCCTATTCTGAAAAGAGAGATTTTTCGTTTCGCCTGGACTGACCCGCCTATTTCACCATTCCCAATTTTTTTCTTCTTTTATCTTTTCGGCGACGAACTTTCTCGGAATTATTTTAACGCCAGCTCTAGACTGTTTTCGTTTCAATTGAGTCCTTTTCTTTTGAGGGGTTAGATTTTATCCTACTATCGAGTATTTGAACGGACTAGTACTGAGGTGCGCGTAACTGCTGAGATGAAATAAATATATAATAGATAGATAAGAACGCGAATTTGATAGAGAGGATGAGTTTTGGAGGGGATGTGACTGCCTTTTTGCTTAGAAGTATATACACATGGAGGGAATCTTCCCCTGGCTTTAGATCTGACCATGAGAGTCATTGGCAAGTGTTGTAACTTTGCTTAAATGGACGGATTTCTAGCCCCCAAATCTATAGTAAAGATCGAGCCGCCCTGCCTCTCTTTATATGTCTTTCCACGTGCGGGTACAATTCAAGTAAGATCTAGGGTCGTTTACTCAGTCTAATGAGGACCCAAACATCACTGGATTTTCTTTTTGCTCTATCATCGCTGTCGAATGGGCTTTTTCGAGAAAAGTAGTTAACCTCACTTCTCAATGTTCTCATCATGTTAGCATGCCCATAAAGTCTTCCTCAGCGAAAGGATCAATCTGAAAAGGAAAATGTAATCCAGTGGTCAAACTGGAAAAAAAAAAAAAAAAGAGCAGACGCGAATTTAACCCCACAATTTTTTACTCACGAATCCGCCGAAAATGTATTTTCCGTCGAAAATAAGGAAGAGACCGAACAACAACAACGTTACTCCCCCTAAAAACACGAACGAAGCAGCTCTTCACCGCTTCGATTCGATTCAAAACCCCAAATCGAATCGCCAGCGACGAAATCCCTAAAACAAATCTCCCAAACCAGCACGCCGAGCTCGCATCCATGCCTCCCCCAGCGAGGCGTGGTCGTCACCGTCCCCGTCCTCGTGCTCGCCGTCCTCGGCGCCGCCGTCTTCCTCTTCTTCCTCTTCTTCTCCCTCTCCTCCTGCTCCTGCCCCGGCCCCTACCCCGCCGCCGTGCCCCCCGGCGGAGGCGGAGGCGGGATTGGGGGCAGGATCAAGCCGACGGATACGGATATCGAGTGGGTGAAGGATCAGATCCGGGCGAACGGGCTGCACATGCAGGACAACGTGCTCCGGAAGGGGATCAATCCGCGCACCCGAGCTCAACAGCTCGAAGATCTTAACCAGTAATTCGCTTCTCTTCTCTACTGTTGCTGTTGCAGTGTGCTGAGTGATTGTTCGTGTCAATGCGGGTGGCAATTCGTGTTCCGTGCTACCGTCTCGTGGATAGAGTGAAGTCTTGACCGATATGGTCAAAATTTGATATTTCGGTTGCCCAGTGCGTCGCGCTATGTTCGAACGACAGTGCGCAGTGTCATGTCGGATTTGACGTCTCTCTTGGCGGCGATTATTTTTGGAGCTGCAGATGTAGTGTCGGGTCGTGTCATCATTTTGCGTCTCAAATTTGCAGCCTTTATTTTATGCGAATGAATCTGTGTACTGCCTTTCGCTAGATTTGTAGAATTAAGTTGGAAGCCTTTAGTCAGTTGCATTTTGACTGTATATTCTTCCTTGATGTTGGATCTTGAACAGAGATTGATGTATTGTGGATTGTTCCGTACTTGTTGTTGATTTGTGATAAACTTGATGAGAGATTAGACGAGTTTTTATCCGAAACTTTGAAGTAGATTGTCACCTCCACGGAGTGTGTCACGTACTATTAGGATACCCATTATAGTGTGAATACGCATTTTTTCACTTAGTAATCTCTTGCACCTGGTTGTTATGTTACAATGCATCTTCTTTGATTTGTATGATCGTGCTTTCAAAGATATGACCAGTGTCTTCATATATCCAGATTCAAGGGCATATCCCATTATGAAGAGCCAGATTCAAGCAACCATACTGCCCTTCCCTGTCCTGGGGAGCTTCTTGTCGAAGAGCACCATAGCTACTATGGTGAGCCTTGGGCAGGGGGTCGGATGTGTTTGAATTTCTTGCGGAGGCTGTGCACCTTAAACCTGGCTCACGTGTTCTTGAGATTGGATGTGGGACACTCCGAGTTGGCTTGCATTTCATTAGTTACTTAGATCCTGATCACTTTCACTGCCTAGAGAGGGATGAGCTTTCTTTAATGGCTGCATTCAGATATGAGCTTCCCTCTCGTGGTCTTTTGTATAAACGCCCTTTGATTGTGCGGGCGAGGATATGGACTTCGCCAAGTTTGGTTCGGGAAGTACATATGATCTGATATATGCTAGTGCTGTGTTCCTGCACATGCCTGATAAGCTTGTATGGGTTGGACTGGAGAGATTGGTGGGCAAGTTGAAACCTCATGAAGGACGCATATTTGTTTCACACAACATAAAGTTTTGCTCACGATTAGGAGGTGAGGAGTGTACAAGAAGGCTCACAAGCTTAGGGCTTGAGTATGTTGGCAAGCACACACATGACAGCTTGCTCTTTAACCACTATGAGATTTGGTTTGAGTTCAAAAGGTTTAAGGGGTAGAATATTGGGACTGTAGAACATTTGAAAGAAGAATGAAGCGTGCAGCATCCACCCATTTTTGCAGGGTATTGCTGGATTGCTCTTTGAAAGATCCTGGGAGAGGCTTCACCATTTGGCAGATGATGTACAAATAGATCAGAAGGGAACAGATTTGGCAGCTTGACGGTTGAGGGATTTGTACCATAAATTTGATCATGCCCTGTAGTTTCAATTCTTTGTGTCTTTCTCTCTGATCTTTGACGTTACACTGGAAGGAAGTTGATGGAATTTGTCAGGCTGTCACACTATGTATCGGATGCTGATTTATCATTTCATTAATCTGCCACACATGTATGCTGTCCAGCTATGAATTCTTTAGATTCCTCATGTGCTGTAGTTTCCGTCTCATGTGAAAAGAGTTACAGAATTCTGCTTTGTAGTTTCAATTTTCTTTCTATTCTAACTCTCGATATCACAACGGAAGTTGATATTATGAAGATGAATGAGATGCAGATTTTGTCATATATATATATGTGGCATATTTCTCCTATCAACCAATGAGACCTTTCGATCCTAATTCAATTTGGTTTAAACATGTCACTGAGTTTCAGGGCTCTTATGATCAGTGAGTCACTGAGGCATCTTCCGTATATGCCAGTTGGTTGAATCAGAATATTGAACCATGTCGTCTATTTCTTTTACATTTTCGGGTTGCAAGAACTGATAACATCTGGTCTGGATCGTTTTATCTAGGCTTGTGGCTTGTGGCTTGTGGCTTGTAGCCTACGAAACATTTTCCAACTCATTTCAATGTGACCACCCTCCGTATTTTTGTTATCTAAATTAAGACATTGCACGAGCACCTGGCAGCGTACAGCTAGGTACATCTCCATATCCCCTGATTCAATCTCTATATGGAACCAGGAAAATGACTTCCCTTTTGCAGTCTGCAGATCAGGCTGTGCATCTGGATTTCCTCTTTTACGAATTCGAGACCATTCTAAGATCAGATCTCTCTCTCTCTCTCTCTCTCTCTCTCTCTCTCTCCTGAAGATCTCGCTTACCTCTGCAGTTCGCAAGAGAACTAGAAATCTACCCACCAAAGGGTGGTCCCTGTTGTCTGTGCAGTAGACCAATGAGAGTAGGGGTTAACTTTTTTCCAAGAAGATATTGGTTAGAGTAATTATGATGAACTGAAGCCAATTTTATATCAGGAATCAGCAGGATCAGGAATGCCGTCTTACTTTTAACGCCTATGATCCATACGTGGGCATTAAGCATTGCTTCTTTCTTCCATGCACCCTATTTGCTCAATACCATAGAACTTTATTCCATCCGAAAGAAAAGATCCATTAGACACAGCAAAGTTCGTTAGTTACGAACTCTGATTATGTCATGATGATTTTGTCATAGAACTAGGTTGATAAATTCTCTTAAAGCAGCCAAACTCCGTAAAGCAGATGCATGCTTAGCCTATTTGCGATGTAAAGTGGATGCATGCTTAGCCTATTCGCGATGGGACTCGTAGAAGATTCACGCTTAGATCAGAAGATGCGGTTCACCCTGTCTCCATTTTCATTTAAACGTTAAACATCTCCGAATCTAGAATGCTTTTCTGGGTTAGTACCCATTATCTCTCTCTCTCTCTCTGAAAATCTCGCTTAGCTCCCTCCCTACTACTGAAAAGCTCGCTTACCTCTGCAGTTCGCAAGAGAACTAGAAATCTATCCACCAAAGGCTGGTCCCTGATGTCTGTGCAATAGATCCATGAGAGTACTAAGAAGATATTAGTTCGAGTAATTATGATGAACCAAAGCCAATTTCATATCAAGAATCAGCAGGATCAATAATGCTATCTTACTTTCAACGCCTATGATGCACCAGCGAGCATTAAGTATTGCTTCTTTCTTCCACGCACTCCTATTTCCTCAATAGGGTAATACTTCATTCCATCCGAAAGAAACCATCTATTGGACACAGCAAAAGTCATTAGTTACGAATCCTGACTATGTCATGATGATTTCATCATAGAACTATGTTGATAAATTCTGTTAAAGTAGCAAAACTCTTTAAAGCGGATGCATGCTTAGCCTATTCGCAATGGGACTCGTAAAAAATTCACACCTAGATCAGAAGATGCGGTTTGCCCTGTCTCCATTTTCATTTAAACATTAAACATCTCCAATTCTAGAATGCTTTTCTGGGTTAGTAGCCATTACTCGATCATCCACTATCGCCTTCACTATTGTAGTATTCTGCTTTGTAGAATAAAGAACCAATAATGCACACACAGATTATCCATATCCATGTCATACTCCACTAAACAAAAAAGCTTGCTCTTCAAGCACGTTCCACTGCTAGAATGACAGTATATAATGGCACAATCTCCTCTAAGCGGTACAACAGAAGGTGTGTCCTTAAAAAGTGTCAACAAGTGTGTTCGTCAAAAGTGTTTCAAAGTTCGGCATCTCTCAGCATTAGCAGAAATGGCTAAATACCTCACTTTGTGCTTCCTCCTCTTGCTCATCCTCTCGTGCGGTACTAACTTTTACCTTTGGCCAAAAGTTTGGGCCAGATTGTTTGATACTTCCTCGTACTTGATATTTGACCATGTATCTACTTCTTGCATTACTCCGTGCAAGAGAGATGACAACTTTAGCTTTTAGATTACTGCCGTCTTAGTAACTTTATGCATGAGATCTGCAAATATAGGGGAAAGCATCAGTATAATTTTGCAGGCAAATCATGTCCACTTGTGCAGAATGGAAGGGTGCTGTCTTTCAACAGCAAACAGAAGATGAGATCAATACTTTTTCTGATATTAGAGAGCTAATCTTCTTTTGAGTTCTATCCTTCCTGTTCATAAGCAGTGATAGGAAGCCTGCTCTTGAATTAACACCAGTATCAGTGAAAAGATCCTAACTGTTTTGGAGACGAAGTTCTCACAATCAAAAGCGCCAGTTCTTGTAGCGTGTAACTACTGTACATAAAATGGGCTTTCTCTCATGATCTGAACTGTTTAATGCCGACAGATGAGAAAAGAGTTCCCTTAGCGGAAGCAAAAGATTGCCAAAAAGTTTGGACCTGCAAAGGTGGCGACAAATGCTGGCAGGATTGCAAGAACCAGTTCAATGGACGAGGCATGTGTGATCTGTACACTGCGCCGCCTGTTCCGAAGCAATGTTTCTGTGCTTACAAGTGCTGATTTCCAATCTGTATTAGACAGAACTACTATCACCTGTGTATAAGTAGAAGTGCTGGTGTGTTTCCACTTCTCAGGTCCTGAAATGCTTCGTTACCATCTTGTTTATGTGTCTTGTTCACCCACTTAAGGATAAAATGTAGGAATGATGAATTTCTTCCAAGTTTCAAGTAGTTGTGTTGTAACATGTAATGTCTCGTGAAGGACAAAGTGAAGACTAGTATTGACGCTAGCCTGTACACTTATATGGAAATGAAATTATCTAATTGTTATGGCACGTTGAATTCTATATTTAATAACACTATTTGTAAATAATCGATGAAAGGCGCTCAAACAGACGTAATTATAAGAAGAAAAATCAACAAAATTATGAATAATCTACCAAATATATGGATTACTTATCAATTGTTATGCATTAAAGTGAGCAAATTAACACGTTAACTCTTTTCACATGGAACTTAATTAAGATTTTGGAGTGACAAAGGAACATGGAAAGAACAAATGAATATAAAGTGAGAATTAAATTGACGGTACGTTTGATAATCATTCTATTTTCGAAAATTTTTTTGCTCAAACATAGTTTTTTTAATTTTGTTTCCTAGACAAGTTCATGGGCATTTGAAGATATTTGATAACTGTCCAAAGTTTTTGTTCCTAAAATAGAAATGCTTTTGGTACGATCTTTAAATTTTTTTGTGATTTCGATTTTTTAAAATTTTTAAATAATTCTATTACATTTTTTAATATTTTTTTCCCTCCTCTTCTTCTTCCTCTATCCGGTTGGCGACTGACTAGACAAGAACTAATAGCCTCATTTGGTCGATCGGTGATTATCATCGTGGCCAACGATCAATTAGAAAAGATTAAAAAAAGGAGTTATTTTCAAGACAAACAGAAAAAAAAAAAGAGTTATTTGAGCAAAAGCAACTTTTCTTTTTAATTTTTGATTTTATTTCAAATTTATTCTCAAAAATAAATTTATTCCCAGAAATAAAAATATTACCATACAGATTTTTTTTTTTAAAAAAAAATAAAAGAATAGAATCGCACACTATTTAACACGTTACAAAAAAACCCTAAAGTAATATGCTAAATTAACTACTTGAGGAGAAAGGCAACTTAGGAAGGTGGAGGATTCAAGATTTCATTTCTTTATTCATAAATCCTTTATTGTTATACTATGTAAGCAAGATTTACCTAATTATAAATGATCGCAATTGGTTATAAACGAGTAAATAATATGTTTTCATTAGATTTATCTCGGACAGGCTAGATACAATGGTTTAGAAAAGTCTCAAAGTCTACACGACGTCCCTTGCATTCGACAGTCAATCATATCCCGCGACGTATGCATGCGATGGCCCCCAGAGCTGATGTGGCGACAGCTGGCCACTGTCGGGCCTCAGCCTATCAGAGAATTTTTGGTTTTCCACCGTTTTAACGTTCTGTCAAATGAAGAGGCATGAAATGAAATGATTCATTCACATGGCCCTTGCAAATTCCTCTTCCGTACTCAGTTGTCTTCGTCCAGTTAAAGAGCAACGCAATTGACAAAACGAGGAGGGAGACTGTAGAGAGAGAGAGAGAGAGAGAATCACTAAAGACCATTGACCGTGATTGACTTGCTTTCACTGTTTCCGCCTTCTCCAAGAGGTTGCTACCTCTCTCTTCCTCGTTAAAAAGCTCAGATTTTTAGTGATCAATCCGCACTTCACTGTCTTCGTCTCGACAACACTCTGAAAAAGTCCCTTCCTGAGGCCTCCATTTTGTCTGATCAAAGGTGGGTTCTCGTTGTTTTCTTGTTTTGTCCATTAAAGTTTGATTTTTTATACGGATTTCTTAGGTTTAGTTTGCGTTTCAACGTTGGACATGCAGTTCTGGTTGATTGTTTGTAATTTGCCTTTTGAATGTAACCGAACAACATAGGAGCTGGAGGGCACAAACCATCACTTTGATGGCTTTAAAGGGTCCTTTTTGGAGCGTGGACTTACAGTGATTCTGGGCTTTCTTCGTGTCAAAAGGAGCAGTTGATTAGCAAATACATAACCCCACATTCGAATGCTTGGAAGGTCTAAATCCAAATGGTTTTGATGTTGGTGTTTGAATTCTGATTTGGTACTGTGGAGTGTGGGCATGGCACTAGATTAGGTGCATGCATGCCGGCATTAAAGATTCATTTAGTTGATCTTGTTCATTGAGTAAACGCGTACTTATCGTCAATTAGTTGTGTTTCTGTAATCTTTGGCATCTGCATTTATGAACTGATCACGCTGGATATGTTTCTATCGGTCATGAAAAGTAGTTTCTGAAGCTCGAAATCATGGGCATACCTGTTTAATTGTTATATCTTTCCGGGGTTGTATAGAAAATTTTAATTTGAAAGGGCAAAGAGTGGTAGCTGGAGCTGCTGTACTTGGTAAAATGCTTGCTTACCATTCTTGGCATGTGATCAGGATCTCTTGTAGGGTCAAAAGTTTGGTCGCCAATGGGAACTATCGGAGATTATAACCAATGTTCAAGTGATTATGAACCAGATGAAGAGGGACCGGTGCTTATTTCGGCTCCATTTCCTTTAATAGATGAGAAGCCTCAGCATGTTCTCATAAGAGAAACTTCCAAATGTTCGATTACTATACAGAATACCAGCAGTGACCAGGTGGAACTTTGGGGGATCAGGATTTTCTCATCAAATCCTCCAAACTCATTTGCGTTGTCTCTGATGGAGCCGCCGTCTCTCAATTCAGACGAAAGATATGTCCGAGCATTTCGTCAAGGTTCTGAATTGGAGGATAGAGTATTGCATCCACATCAGACTCTAAAAATTTGGTTATCCTGCAAGCCGAACGATATGGGCTTGCAGCAAGCCATAATCCATTTTGATGTGGGGGATGCTAGGATTGAACGCATAGTCTTCTTATTGGCTGAGGATAAGATCTCTCAGTCTCTGGCTCCAAACAGGTCATACATAAGAGGTCCAAGAAGAAAACAATTTACCATGGAAAACTGTGAGTTTGTGGTTCCGTACCGTTCTGGGAGGGAAAAAACCCAAAGATCTAGGTCTCGTGTACTTCAGGAGTACCCCATCCCGAAGAATTTCAGGGAGTTGTTTATGAATAACCAGGTCCCCGATGTTCTTGATGAAGGTTTGACAACTGAGAACTACTCAGCTTACTTCAATGCATTAGTTATCATCGAAGAGCTAAACTTGGAGGTAACAATAATACTTAAGAAGCATTGAATAAGGATTCTTTATTCTTGTGATCTAAATAACCTTGGCACTCCTATTTTTTCATCTCAGAAAGAAATGAGGCGCCATAACATGGAGTGTGTCCAAATGATGAGGAAGGGCACTCATCTTCTATCTTTGGTGGTTCCTGGGCTTGCTGAGAAGAGGCCTTCACTTTTACAAGGCGATATCGTCCGGGTGAACCTTGCTTATGAAGTCACGGCTCATACTATTCCTTACGAGGTTCGTTGACCATCTTGTGTGGTATCGTTACCACCTATGCATTAAAATTTTGTGCATTTTTCATTTATATTGCATGCTGTGTACTTTTGCTGGAGGATGAAAATTCACCTCACAGGGGAAGAGGTGGAGGTGTGATCACAAATAATTACCCTGTGGGGGCTTTGAATTTTCCTAGTGCTCAGGAAAGAGAAAATAGATGCTTTATCTTCTTTTAGCACCTTGAAGGTTTTTCCTTAAAAGCTGTTGAAGTATAAAACCTGATTAGCTGTTGATGTTACAAGTTCCTGAGAGAATCAATGCTATTGTGCCTTTTATTGCTATATCTTTAGTTGAAATTACTCTCCTTGACTGATAACCTCACTATTAAGTGACTTACATGTTCCTTGAAAATTACTGATTAATTGAGCACTGTTCAGGGCTGCATTCAACGTGTGGAAGCTGATGAAGTGCTTTTAAGATTTGCGGATGAATTTCATGAGCGTCATTATAACAAAAACTTTTACAGTGTTCAATTCGCTTGTAATCGGGTAAACATGAGGCGGTTGTATCAGGCCATTGAAGCTGCGGAGCGTTTAGGAAATGAAATTCTGTTTCCAACAGTTTCAAATGGCAGAACGTTGATCGAAACATCACCCTTTGTGCCTTTTACATCTAATTTGAACGAGGAACAAATGCGTTGCATTCAGATGATTCTTGGTTGCAAAGGTGGTCCTCCCTATGTGATTTTTGGGCCTCCAGGAACTGGTAAAACAATGACCTTGGTCGAAGCGATTTTACAGGTATACAAAACGCGGAGTAGTTCAAGGGTTCTTATTTGTGCTGCTTCCAACAGTGCTGCAGATCATATACTTGAAAAACTAATCACAAATGAGGTTGCCCAAGTCAAAGAGAGTGAGATTTTCAGGCTCAATGCTACCAGTCGGCCTTACCACGATCTTCAGGCGGAACACATCCGCTACTGCTATTTTGTGGAGTCTGTCTTCAAATGTCCTCCTCTCGAGGCTTTAATGCGCTATAGGGTCATCATATCTACATATACGAGCTCATCCCTCCTCCGTGCAGAAGGCATAGAAAGGGGTCACTTTTCCCATATTTTTCTGGATGAGGCCGGGCAAGCTTCAGAGCCTGAATGCATGGTTCCTGTCGCCAACCTTTGTGGGAAGGAGACGGTGGTTGTACTAGCTGGAGACCCGAAGCAACTTGGCCCCGTTATACAGTCCAAAGATGCGGAGGCTCGTGGATTGGGAAAATCTTTCCTAGAGAGGCTCTTTGAACATGAAAACTATCTGAATGAGGACATCGGGTTTGTGACAAAACTGGTGAGAAACTATCGGTGCCACCCTGCCATTCTAGATCTTCCTTCAAAGCTCTTCTATGAAGGGAAATTGTTAGCATGTAAGGAAAACTCCTGTTCTGAGATCCCATCTTCCGATCTGCTTCCAAACAAGGAGTTCCCCATTCTATTTATTGGCATTCAAGGCTGTGATGAGAGAGAGGGTAATAACCCGTCATGGTTCAATCGAATTGAAGCAAGTAAAGTTGTTGATTTCATCCAAAAGTTGACAGACAGTTCGAGTATGAGCGAAGCCGACATTGGGGTAATAACACCGTATCAGCAGCAAGTGGTGAAAATCAGAAAGGTGCTCGAAACGTACGATATGTTGGGTGTCAAGGTGGGAAGTGTTGAACAGTTTCAGGGTCAAAGAGAGAGGTCATCATCGTCTCCACTGTCCGATCGACATTGAAGCATACTGAGTTTGACAGAGCTCATTGTCTCGGATTCTTAAGCAACCCGAGGAGATTCAACGTTGCAGTAACCCGTGCTCGGTCTCTGCTCGTCATCATCGGGAACCCTCACATTGTTAGCAAGGTAACTGCACTTGACCCATATCGGATCTCAAATCTTTGAAGGTCATGCACTGTGTATTGCTTGTACTGACAACTTATCCCTGCAAAAGGGGCGGACATTTTGCGCATGACCAATGTTCATGACTGACCTCGATTCTTTGCTTTATCTAGGACCCTTACTGGGAAAAGCTTTTGCAGTATTGCGTCGACAATAATTCCTACCAAGGCTGTCCTCTCCCCGAAGGACCGGATGATGAGGAGGAGGAGTCTTTCATCGGGTGAGAAGCCTAACAACTCTCATACTTCAGGGACCCGTAGAGATCCCTTGGGGGTAATTCCTGAAGACTAATCATGTCAACTGATGAAGCTGAACTTTTGAGATGTCTGGAGCTGGTTTTTCTGCATTTTTGCTTTGTACCGTGTTAAACACAACTGTCCATATGCTTCTGATCGGTTAAACAAGAAGTTCATCTTTTGTGTTATTGCCACCAGTTTGGCCCCAGACCATGGAAGCATGGTCTAGTTTCCGCACTTAGCGGTTGGAAGGTTGTGTCTGTTCTCTGGTGCTGTTGTTATTTCTGCTCTGACTCTTAGAATACAGTTAAGGTTAGCAAACTTTCATGTGAAAATGTCTCAAACATGAATGGGTTAATATCGCAAAAAATTCCAAATTAATATATTCACGATTAGATTATCCAAAATTAATTTCTTGACTGTAAAAAATTCTAAATTAATATATTTATGATAAATTTATTATTCGTTAGTTTTCATTAAATTAGATTAATGTCAAGAAAATTGGCATACTCATTAATTGTCGTGTGTCATTCAGTTTAGTAATTTGACGGAAGTAAATTTGTCACTAGTTTGGAATAAATTTATTATATCTATATCAATTTAAGATTTTTTGTAATATTAATTCAAATACAAATGATGCGATAAAAAAAATTGTTTTCTTTGTCTCGGTAATTGTTTTCTCTTGCATACGTGACTGCCGCATGTCACCGTTTCTCTTTCGAACGCCATCTGTTGCATGTTTTGCATACCTTCCTTGAGGCCACCTCAAGGCTTTGCCGAGTGCCCCGAAATATAAATAGCAAAAATGAACGAACGAACTGCTGATAAATTATCCCCCAGTCCTCCTCGAGTCCCTCAGATCCACGGCCTGCATTCACCTCCGCAATGAGCCAAGAACAGCCGCGCAGGAGGGCTCAAGAGCCCGTGAAATACGGCGACGTGTTCGCCTCCGTTGAGGGCGAGCTCGCGGGCAAGCCGGTGGCGCCCAAGGATGCCGCTCTGATGCAGACGGCGGAGAACCTGACGCTCGGCCAGGTCCAGAAGGGCGCGGCCGCGTCGGTGATGCAGTCGGCAGCCACGTGGAACGAGGATGCCGGCGTGGTCGGGCACGATAGCATGAACGAGATGGTGGCGAAGGAGGGAGTGAACGTGGCCGCCTCGGATCTTCCGGGCCGGCACGTCATCACCGAGTCCATTGGGGGACAGGTATGGTTTTCAAGTGAACGGTCCGGTTAGTATTATCCTAACTGTCGTTCGGTACACGAACTAATTTGTGAGATTTCGTTCGCTTGTTGTGGCTTCTTAACACAGGTCCTAGGACAATACTCGCGGCAGGCTCCTCTGGTGTCTGGTCCCGTCGTGCCTGAAAACAAAAACAAACCGAGCGGTGATGACGATGGCACTGGCGGCAGACCAATCACGATTGGAGAAGCCCTGGAAGCCACCGCCCTAACTGTCAGAGACAAGCCGGTGGAGCGGAGTGATGCAGCTGCTATACAAGCTGCAGAAATGAGAGCGACGGGCCGCACCACCATAGCTCCCGGGGGAGTAGCAGCCGCCGCTCAGTCGGCTGCGACTCTCAATGCCAGGACGACCCGGGCCGAGGAGAAGACAAAAATGGCTGATGTTTTATCGGTAATCGATCCGACATTACTCTTAGTAGTTTTCAGCATTTTGGTTTACAAATTGGCATTCTGGCATAGATGTTGCAAGAGACGTACGTCGCCTAGAAACGCAATGACTCAGGGTAACGAAATGCTGACCGTTCCGTACAGGGCACTTCGTCGAAGCTGCCTTCGGATAAGCCGGCGACGCGTGCAGATGTGGAAGGAGTCACGGCTGCTGAGATAAGGAACGACCCATTCCTGACCACGCATCCCGCGGGGGTTTCAGCAACGGTGGCGGCAGCAGCCCGGCTCAATTTCGGCAACATAGACCGGAATGAGAAAGATAAAGTCCCTGACATATAGTTCATGAATCTCCTACCCGATATACAGGTTAAGGTCTACTAGTAATAGCATGGATGTCCAAAATGTAAAAGAGAACAGCTCTGTTCTTCCCTGAAACTGCCTGAAACTGGCAGACTATGTACCTTGTTCCTTCAGTATCAGAACTGGTTCGTGTTTCACACGGTCCGGCTAAAGCATAATCTCTCTTTTCGAAAACATGTGGTGCACTGTTCCATCCATGGATCAAGGACAAAGCTATAATCGGACATGATTGATTTAAGGGAAGGTAAGTAGGCTCTGGAGCTGAAATCTGGAACCTATCATAATATAACTTACTCCCAATTTTTAGATCATGATTCCTACTCTATTTGTTTGAAATTGGTTTGAAATTGGTTTCTGCAACCTATTTGGTTTTTTTAGTCCGGTTTCAGGTCCATTCAAGATTATTTTATTTTATTTTTTATTTTTTTGGTTCATATTCTATGACAAAATCATACGAGATGATGAGCAATAAAATGGTTCAGAGTATAATGGTTCAGAGTATAAGATAAATAACAAAAATCTTTATCTATCAAAACAATAATCAATAAGATAAATATGTAGTCACGTCTGATTATAAACAACAAAATATTCAAAATATTCAAACACATAACATAAAATATAAATTATAAAATTCCATTCTCAATTTATCCAAAAAATGTAGGGAAGAGAAAAGACTAGGAAAGAGTTCTAAGAAAAGACAGAGCGAAGGAAAGAGTTCTAATAAAAGACAGACCGAAGGAGTGTGGAGGTTAGAATTTAAAGGGAAAAAAGTTAGGATTGACTTTTTAGCTTATAAAATCAATTCTAATACAAGGCCTCAGAACCTGTTCATGGACTAATTTCAACCGATTCTAAAAATTTTAAAACCTGTTCCCGAACTTGCTTTTAGGCGAACCAGTCAAGTTTCCAGGTAAAACTGATTTGGCTGCAGACCCCTTAGCTATAATGTTACATTTACATTGATGGAAGATGGAAGTTAATGTTCATCTTCTCCTCCTCCTCCACCGTTTATACATCCCAGTGACTGTCACTGAGAAGGGGGAGAAGACTGTGAGCTAATCAGCAAAAATGAACGAGAGAGAGAGAGCTCCCGCGTAGATCTCATTTTTATGTTATGTAATCGAAACAACATAAAAAAATTCCGTTTCTGCCGATACAATCTCCGACGATGATAAGAAAATATCAACTCTCAAGGATATCACTTTCGAACTTGGCAAGAAGAGAAGTAGCAAAAAATTATCGACTCTCAACAATCACTTTTGAACTTAGCAAGAAGGGAAGTAACAACAAACTACACCATACATACTCGCGCAGCCTTACACAAGTTTGGTGGTACATTACTTTTTACCCTTACTTTTTCTTGAACTGACCACTGTCCATCCATCTGCATCAGCCGCCTGAGTTGGCCGCCCCTCATCTCTGGCTTTGTTGGCCAGAGTCGGGCTCGGCTGAGATTTTGGTGCATCCACCACCATGTATGGTGAATCATCCACAGTCATGTCTTCACTATCACTGTCATCCTCTTCTTCTCCTTCAACGACCTACATAGACATGAAGTTGTGTCAAGGAGGCTTCGTGACTTGCATAACAACTCTCGCAGTTTTGATGTATGCAAGTGGTCTCCAATGCAAGATAAATGTCTCCGTCAATACGCAGATGCACTTTACACAAAATACTTCTGGTGCCGCATGCAATTCACAGTGAGATCATGCAGAAGATGTTTCCCAGAATATAATTGACAAATCCCCTTGTTGAGTGTATTCCTAGTTAATAAGCTGTACATGATAAGATAAATTTCATGTATAGCCAGCCCTGAGGGAAGCATCAGCAACTTTTATTATGAATGGGAATATCAGTTGCATAGTCTTAAAATATCAAACCTTCAATGAGAACTTCATCTTGAAGACACCCGAATTTACATATCATGCTAAAAAGACTGAAGTATACGGAATGGTGATATAAGAAGAAATTCCCGGGTCAAGATCTCAAAACAAAGAAAGTGGATTCCTAGCATCAACAACAGAGAAGGGGGAAAAACTGAAATGCAGGGAACGCCACCCAAAAGAATCTTAGCATCGCAATAATACGTAGATGACCCTACTGTAGCTCCTCCTCACTATCTCCTTTAATATGCTTCCTACTTGAAAATTAAAGACAAGCAAGCAGAAACCAAATAAAGTTTCATTAAGCATGTCTCCAGTCTCAACCAAGACGGATTGTAGACGGGTTGACTTGCTAGCACACTCAGCAGAAACTCAAATGTGATCAAAGCTACACCAGTGACCATCCCTCACAAGAAATTTTTCTTTTTTACCCCAAACTCATGGTAAATGAAAAAGTTCCGCCCAGAGCAAGATGCCAAGTATGAAGATATGCAAAATTCCCTTGCAAAAGATGAAGGTGGCCATAAGAGAAAGTAAAATATATTGCATAAGATCCATCTGTTTCGTTCATCGTCTTTATGGTCTGACCGAAGCAAAATTCACCACGCGATAACTTTACTCGCTGTTTTCCTAGATCAATTGTCCCAAAGGCTTTGTGATTATACATGTGCATTGCTGAAAAGGCAGCTTTACGCTTCGGAATAACGGTCTCATCACTTCCTTTCCGAGGTGCTATCGACAATGATAACCTAATTTCTTCAATTTTTTTCCAACAGATACAATACTCCCATTATCAAGCAATCGCCCATCGCCTCAAACGCGAAAAACAAGGAGCCTACAGCATCCAGGCAAAGCTTCCCACGAGAATTACCTGCTTGACATGCGCCGGCGCCACTCTCTTCAAGGCAGCCTCCCTCAGCTTCTCAACAGCCGCGAAGTTCCCTTCCAGGCATTCTTCATGCATAATCACCAACTTCTCCGCCACCTGCAGAGCAGTAACGCAGAGACTCAGCACAACGACGACATCGTTTCATCAGCTCAAACCGACAACGGGTGCCGCAAGGTCGCTTAGCCGCATACCTCCTCGACGCTGCCGTCTTCGGCCACGGTGTTCAGGGCAATCATGGCTTCGTACAGAAGATCTTCTAAATCGTCGATGTAAAGCGGTTCTAATCGGATAAAATGAAAATAAAAATTACAGCGTTCAGCAAAACGAAACGCGCTGCGAACTATTCGAAAAATCGCCGCGGCGTAATCGGGGCGGTGTTGTTACCTTTCGATTGCGTGAACCAGGTGAAGATGTCGTGGCCGAGCTCGTCGGCCCTCTGGCGCGAGTTCCGGCCGCCCCACTCGTTGTCGACCGCCATCTGGAGGGCCGACCACCGGGAGAGTCAGCGCCACGCCTTCCCTGAAGATCGGCACCGCCGGCTCCGGCAGCTGCCGCGGCGTCGGAGGTTCCATCTCCATATCTCTCTCTCTCTCTCTCTCTCGCTCTCGACGCTGGAGAGGGTCTGCCGAGGGTTTGTAGAGAGCGGCGAGCGCGGCACGACGAAGAAGAGAGGCGGAGTTTGGAGAGCCGAGCCGAGCCGATCGGTGGGCGCCGCCTAGGTAAGGTCGTCAGAACTCCTAGGAGGAAAGAGGCGTGACACTCCACCGATCATAGAGCCGACAAAATCAGTCCAGGCCCTCGTTAGAGTCGACCAATCATTCCAGTTCCCCGATACAGTCCGGGAGGTCATCCAAGAGAATGGAGAATAAGATACACTTAACTGCTTGAGATTTTTTAACCTTTCAATAAAATGAGGAAGAGTGAAGATCCACAAGCTTTCTAAAAACTCAAAGAAGTCCCCTCCCACGCAAGAGTTCCAATGCTGGAGTAGACCCTCGCTCATAGGATAAACCAAATGCATAAGATTCGTTAACCTTCCAATGAAATTAGGGAGAATGGAGATCCTCAAAAATTTTACATCCAAATCGATTAATGATTCTAGATCTCCGATAAAGTTCGGAAGCTCTTGTAATTCACGGCAACTGGATAAAATCAAATATTTGAGATTTTTTAACCTTCTAATGGAATCAGGGAGAATGGAAATACTCGAATAACTTACATCCAAATCGAGTAATGATTCTAGATCCCCGATAGAATTCGGAAGCTCTTGTAATTCATAGCATTTGCATAAAAGCAAATATTTGAGATTCTTTAACCTTCCAATGGAATTAGGGATAACGGAGATACCGAATTATCTAAATCTAACTTGACCAATGATTCTAGTTCCCCAATAGAGTCCGGAAGCGTACGTAGATTCTTGCATGAATGAAAGGACAAATGTGTAAGACTCACTAACCTTCCAATAGAATCAGGGAGAACGGAGATCCCCAAGTAAGATGAATTCAAGTTGACTAATGATTCTAGCTCCCCGAGAGAGTGTGGAAGCTCAAGTAGACCCTTGCATCCAAATAAAAACAAATACTTGAGATTCTTTAACCTTCCAATGGAAGAAGGAGACTGTAGATCCCCGTGAATTCTAAATGTAACTCAACCAATGATTTCAGTTCTCCGATAGAGTTTGGAAGCTCACATAGCTTCTTACAAAAACACAAATTCAAATATTTGAGATTCAACCTTCCAATAGAGTGGGGAAGAATACTAAGACCATGTTCCAACCCAGTAAAATAAAACTTCTCTAGATACTCAGGCCGTCTCAACATGTCGGGCATGATAATCTCCGACAAGTATTCTAGAGAACCGATTTCTTCGGGCAAGCTTTTGAGGGAACTACATCCCTGATATCCAAAGTATTGAGTAGTTTTAGCTTATCGATTGAGCTATCAATTGTTGACAACTTCTAGCACTTTGTGAGAATCAATTTCTCCAACTTGTCAAACTTTGAAAAATTGGGTGTCGTGGTTAACTCATTGCACTTTGTCAAATCTAGAATTCTCAATTTCACCGCCTGCAGTGGAAAAAAAAGGCAGATTACATGTCGACAAACAGTACGAGACTCTGAAGGTTAATTGATAAATTTGAAGTGAACATGAGTGAGGTGTGTTGGTACTTGGATTTGCCTCCATCCACCCCAATCATCAGTGATCTTGCTCCTTGAAAGGTCGAGCACAACCAAATTCTCCAAGTAAAGATTCGTTGCTGAAAAATCCGGCGGGCAACAAAGCCAAGAAAGCCATCTCAGGCTATGAAGACAATTTTCGAAGTCGCCTTCGAAAGTCAATCCTTCCCCTCCAAGGAACCACAGCTCTGGCAAATAGGCTATTTCATCGGGTGTTAAACTGAGTGCTCTCCTTTTTCTCTGCCAGTAGTAGCAGAGAATAAAGATGAGTGTGCAACATAAGTAGTAAAACATCAATGCTAGTAGTCAACAATATCAGTTGTTCTTCTTTGACCCCAATCTAGTTAAATCATACGCAAATTTTAACAAAATAATTAATTTTCTTTCTCTTAACTTGAAAATAAGGCAAATCAATCATGTTTAAACTGCCCATTCGATGTTAATTCGTCTATCTTTTCATAGACTAAACCCCTTTTGAAAGGAAACAAAGAGCTCATTTTCATTCTCACCAAAACAAGAAATGAAGAATTTCAACTAACCAAATGGTGCGTTAGCTTTCTTATCGTTTCACATGGGTAAGGCATGAAAACATATGCTTTCCTTGTCTAAGAGTTGCTTTCTATTACTATGTAAGTTAGAAAACAAAGCAGGCGATCAACCGATATTCTCAATTTTTCGAAAATGACCAAAGATTTTGCTGGATTGATTGAATCTTCTACTGTAAATGTCACCTTTTTGCTCCTCAGTATGTCTATAGTATTCTCATTAATCTGCACCCAACGGCACTTTCCAGGATCTTTGAAATTCTCTTCCTTGACAATGTACCTTCCTAGATCTCGAACTTCATCGTGCATCCAGAACCTATTGTCCTCATCAATCTTTATCAACGACATGCAGAGAAGAAGATTAATTATGCCGCGTGGAGAAATGTTGCATGTACGCCACATGTACTCCGCATAAGTCTTATCTTCCCCGATGCAAAAACATGCTATGTCTAGGAATATGGCTTTTTCTATTGTGTCCAATTTATTGACACTTATCATTAGTGTATCTCGAACGCGCTTATCTGGGACTTGCTTTAAGTCCTCCAATGTCTTCCCCCCACTCGGATTTGACAGTGTTGGCGAAAAGAGAACCCACGACTTCTAGAGTCAAAGGAAGCTTTCCCACGCTTGAAACAATTTCTTTTGAAAATTTGTACCAATCGTCTGGAGGAGTATCACTTCTAAAAGCATACTTGCTGAAAAGCTGAATCGCTTGATTAGAAGGCATCTCCTTTACCGAGTAATAATCCATGTAATTGTTAGGTTGTGTTTGGCAGTCTTCATTTTGTATTGTCCTTAGGTCCCTGAGTGTGACAATGATCCTACTTCCACAACCAAACCAATCGCAGCTCCCTGCGAGGTTCTCGAGTTGCTTTTTCTCATCCACATTATCGACAACAATCATAACTTTCTTTTGCAAAGTCCTCTTGTTATGCGATCAATCCCGGTGTTGGTGTCGTAGATTTCTTGAGCAAAGTTCGCCCCCTGTGTTTCAGCTAGTAGCTTCTTTTGCATCTCTAAAAGATGATGACTTTGGACATCTTCAAGGAAACTACTGCAGTCGAATTTAGACCGAAATCGGTTGAAAATAATACTAGCAAGAGTTGATTTACCAATACCGCCCGTCCCATGGATTACAACAAAACGCACATGGTCATTAGAGTTAACACCCAACAATTCCTCTATATGTTTTAGATCATCCGTTTCAACTAGATGGTTTGGAAGACGTCTGTTCTTCCCATCCAGCTTAAGTAGAACCTCTTGAACAATCCGTTTTATAAGTACACCGTGCCTGCCAACATAAGCTACATATATTAAGACGATTTACAAACAATGGCAGTCTTGCAATTGAGAAATTTGAATCCATTTACAATGAAAACTATCTAAATTACAAAGGGCTTGAATTAGGTGCTTGAATTAGGTGTTTTGGCTGCTGCCCAGATCTCCATTGTTTGGATTTAAACACTAACTACTGCATAAACTCTAATCGATTGAGTTTTAAACGCTAATACTTAGTTTGGATGCAGTGATTAAGAGGAAATGTAAAGGCCTAGGATATTGATCAAAAGAAAGCGATAATTGGATTTTATGATTGTTTGTATGCTTACGAAAGGAAAATATATGAAATGAAGGAAATTAGGTCATCTAATATTTGGTTAAAGAAGAGGAGTGGAAAGGAATATAATAATATCTTTATGACTATTTTGTCCTTCTACTTATTCATAGATTAAATAAATGAAGATTAAGTTTAGTGACTTTGGCTAGTTAAAGATTCAATTTGAGCAACAATTAACTCACGCCATAGGAAGCTCACTAACGTGTCCAAGTCACCTCTCTCTCTCTCTCTCTCTTCGGAAATCTCGATAAGGTCTGGGAGACTCCATCGAGATACTGTCAATATAGCCATTACCCTTGAGGAGACGTTAGAGAATGGTGACAAGCCAAGCTAATTAAAAAAAAGCCAAATAATGTGTGACAAGTGTCTGAGTTTTTCAATGAACAAAGTGAGGGTGTGATGCGAGATTGTTGCTTCTAGCAATCACCAATGTAATACTTGTTATGCTGAAGTTTAATAGTTTTAATAACTATAACTCTACTGAGTTTAAAAATATAAATCTCTTGCGCTCTTTAGTTTCATGAATAACATGTAATAAGGGTGGAATATTATCAGAATTTCTAAAATACTCCTAAAATCAGAACTATGAAATATATGGCTTTTACTGCAATTAAATGGGCTGTTATGTTCCACATTTTTTTTTTTTTTTTTGGGCAAGAAGCACCATTAAAACACGAGGGAGAGCCGTGACATGTTATAGATAAAATTCACCACCATAACAGTCTATATAGTTCCTTTAATAATAATAGAGAAGATGTGACCAGACCTGAGTTTCCCGTTTCTACATAAAACAAATAAATCTTTTTTTTTTTTTTTTTTTTTTTTTTTTTTTGCTTGAAAATTGATGTTCACCATATAATTTTTAGTTATTTCTAATGTGTACGCAACATTTGGAGATTGATGAAATATTCATACGCTAGTAGTACAAAATCAGGATGTTTGATCTACAATGAATAAGCATTAATATTTGTCTGTTTGTTATTTTTGTTTTTCTTTTCTCTAAATTGTTGAAAATTATTTATTTTGCTATTTATATTTGTTTTGCGGCTTTTGACAGCCAAACAAGATGCTCACTCTAACATTCAACTAGGGGTGTCAAGACCCGAACCGAAAACCGAACCGAACCAAACCGAAAAATTCGGATTTTACAGTTCGGTTCGGTTTTCGGTTCGATTTTCATAAAAAACCGAAAATTTTTTTATCGGTTCGGTTTTTATCGGTTAACCGAACCGAACCGAACCGAACCGTGAACCGAACCGAACTGAAAAATTCGGATTTTACGGTTTGGTTTTCGTCAAAAACCGAAATTTTTTTTATCGGTTCGGTTTTATCGGTTAACCGAACCGAAAACCGAACCGAAAAGGCACAAACCGAAAATCCAAAATTTTTTATCGGTTCTCTCCCGACAATATCCACAGCCATTTTTTGACTAGAATCTATAGCGCCCTCATTCGGGAAAAAACGAATGGCAAATTTGCAAGTATGAATGAATTTTTCGTCTTTTATTTGACTTGTACTTTTTGGGTATTTTAGATTATTCAATATCGATGGTTGAAACTTGTTGAATTTCTTGTTGTCTAGAGTTTCAGAAACTCTTATTGTTGACTAGAGGATCCACGTGCCTTTAGTACAAAAATGGAATAATCAGGTGCTAATTGAGATAGATGCAAGGTTTAAAAAAAAAAAAATGTAGCATTTAGTTCAAGTGACCGTTTTAGTTACTTATGGAATCACATTAAAATTTTTGTTTTCATAAGAAAAAAAGGTTGGATCTATAACTCTACTCCAATGACATTCATGAAAGAGACAAATCAATTTTCCTCCACAATTACCGTAAATCGAATACAATCCAACGTTGCCCATGAAATTAAAAAAATTCATCTACCGATGATGTTCCTAATAAAAACCCACGGATTCATGTATCGAGTCCTATGATCAAGCTTCTCAATTTTCCCCCATAATTGTCATAAATTGAATACAATCCAACGTTGCCCACAAAATTGAAAAAATTCATCTACCGATGACATTCTTAATAAAAACCCACGGATTTATGTATCGAGTCTTATGATTGCTGTAAATCAAATACAATCCAACGTTGTCCACGAAATTAAAAAATTTCATGTATCGATAATGTTCCTAATAAAAAAAATCTTTTTTTTTTTCAATTGAACAATAGAATTGTCTCTTAGAGAATCCATCAAGAGAGATTATGTTAAGCAAATGTTTAAATTGGATATCATTATTTGGCCAATGCTTAAAAAAGGGAATGAAGTATATGATCTAAATTGAAAAATCCTCTAAGCTTGAAGTGTGATAACATATTGAATTTAAATTATTTTAAGTTTAACAGAAAAAACAAAAAAACCAAAAAAAAAAAAAAAACCGAAAACCAATAGTTGAAAACCGAAAAACCGAAAAACCGAACCGAACCGAACCGAACTGAAATTTCAGTTCGGTTCGTATTCGGTTCAGTTTGGTTTCGGTTCGGTTTGGAAGATTTTTTCTAACGGTTCGGTTCGATTTTTCAAAAAATCGAACCGAACCGAACCGTTTACACCCCTACATTCAACAACTTGACCATGACAAAACATTCGCATTAACTTTTTTTTTTTTTTTTTTTTTCACTTATATGTCAATTATGGAGAAGTTAATAACCCGAAGAGTAATTGAATATGATATAAAAGTCGATCCATATCTTGTATAACTTGACCAATTAAATTTTATCTTAAAAATAAATACTTCACATATTATACTAAAAATATAGCTAAAAAGAGTTGTCAAAAAGTTACCCTTGCCCTTCCAGCTTCCAGCCTACTGTAGTCGGAGTCTTAGCAAGGGCATCCCTCCAGCGCTTCACTCACTTCAGGGGAGCCATACTTCTTCTCATGTTCAGGCAGGGCATCTCTGTACAGTTCGGTTCTACACTTGACGTCATCTGGCGTAACGTCGAAGAAAACAGGAAGAATCTCCTTCTTCCCATCCGACTTTGAAGTGCAATCTCTCATATGTGCAATCTCACGCAGACACCACGAACTGGTAGCGAATCCCTTAGAAAAGATGGGGATATAGATTTGAGAGTCATCCAGGGCTTGCAAAAGCTCTCCCTCGATCTTCTCACCGACACGGAGATTTTCATCGTCTTTGAAGACGCAGATTCCTATATCCTTCATGTCACAAAAGAGACAACTAACAAAGTTATCCCGAGTATCCGGTCCCCTAAAACTGAGGAACACCTCGTACTTCTCTCTTGATGTGTTAGTGACTGGTGCCATCGCACGTAGCAATCGAGACTTGAGATAGAATTGATCTGAAAGAAAACTTTCAATGAGTTTTAATGACTCGGCCATCGACTGGCTATGGTAAATTGCTGAAGAAATGGAAAACGTAGAGATCAAAGTCGTAGCACGCCGAAATGTGAATCATTTTACAAAGAAACTGAAAAAGAAACCACATAAAGAGCAAATACCTAGTAGGCTGATTATTGAAGGCCAACCGACAAACGCGAGGCTGCGATCCGCGAAATCGAGATCAAGAGAAGACAAGACGGCGAGTCTGGTGAAACTCGCCGGAGGAGAAAATATACGTATATATAGAGAAACCCGGGGGTTGGGGGTGGGGTGTGGAACTGGTCTTAAATCTAAGGGTTTTGCGAATTTTTTTTTTTTTTTTTTTTTTTTTTTTTTTCAGGAAAACGGTTTCCTTATTTTCCAGTATTTTGTTCATTTAGTAAAATGAGTCGATGAAAAATGTTTTCTTAATTAACGGAAAATATTTTCATTCCAAAACTTAAATTCGGGAAAATGATTTCCCTTTGAAAGAACTGGAAAATGTTTTAAAATATTTTAAGGTCTTTTTACTTAATGAAAAAATTATTATTAAAAAGAATTTCTAATTAAAAATTAAAAAATTGTTATTATTATATCTTTTATTTTCTTGTTTTCTCTTTTCTTTCTTTGCTATATAATGTAAACCCTAACTTCTCCTCCCCTCTCTCCTTCTCCTCCACCCCCTCCCTTTGGTCACTGCCGCCTCCTCCAATCCTAGCCTCTCCTGTGCTCCCGTTGGCTTTGCTCCCTCCTCTTCCTCTTCATCGACGTCTTCTACACACCTTCAACCATTTTTCAAATATAATCCAAACACCAGAAAATATTTTCAGTTACGTATCACCAAACAAAGGAAACTAGAAAATGGTTTCCCAAAAAATATTTTTTAAAATACATTACGTTTTCATTATTGATAACAACTAATTTGATACTCTCCTATCAACCATTATTTAATTCTTTTAACAAGTATATGTGTATGTTCTTTCGCTAGTTTAGAAGGAAACATGGTATGTCTTATCCCGTTTAATATTACAACTCTTTTTAGTATTGTTCTCCGTAAGAATGTCCTTTTTTGGGAATGTATGCATAATATTATGAACTTTTATCCTGCTATTAAATGAGTCTATTTCGTACAAACATTAATTGATTTTTGAAAGTGTGTGGAGATAGAAGGAAATATATATTTCACTTCACCTATAAACATGATATATTCTCTTATATCATCTGCGTTATTCGTGACTACAGAAAATGAAGTTAATTCTTAGTGTTTTATTTACAAAAAATTAAATAATTAACGAAGTCAAGAAAGAACTCCGTTACAAATGCGGGCGCTTTGCCCTAGTTCCTAAAAATTCAATGACGGGCTATCAGATGCATGCATATGCATATGATCCACCCATAGAGTAGCTTGATGTGGCAGCTTCGAAGGCACGCTAGCTCGGTGTGAACCTGAGAAGGACAATAATGCAATTGAAAAGCAAAAGTAGAAAAGTTGAAGGGAGACATAAACTTTTTCTCCTCAAAAAATGCCAAACAACTTTTACGGAAACTGGGTCGGAAGGTACCTGTGCTCGTCCAAAAAATAAATAATTAAAATTTAACCGATCGTTTCGGACAAGAACATGAGATTCTCCGGTGGGTTGTCCCATTTCTCAACTTTAACCATGAAAAGAACGCATCCTGAAAACACAAACGCAATTGTTGGAGGTGGCACAGAATTTGATTTAGGCAGTGGGATTTTGTCACGAATCATAAAAAATGGTTGAATGCTCTCAAAGAATCAAACACAATTGTCTCGTATATATAATTTGGTTCACATTTAGCTCTATCCATTTTGTCAGAATAAGCTGATCTCTTTATAAGGAGACATAACAATCACTATATATGTTTAAATATTCCAGAATCCTCACGGAAGAGGGTGAGAAAATGACCAAAAGCTATCTCTTCAGAGGAAGAAGTCACCTCATGATTACTCCCTTCAATCGGTCTGCATCCTTGATTCGAGGTAGAATATTTCATTTTCCCTAAGCTCATTGAATCGACATAACATTCTAAAAATTCAAGCTATTTGATCAATATTTTACAGGTTCATGCCAACTAAAATGAGCAAGAGGATGAAGGACGGAGAAATAGAAGTGCAGGCTCATTATAGGGAGAAGAGAGAAAGCGATGAAGTGGGGGCACTTCCACCGTCTCACAAAAAATTTGAAACCACATAAATTTCAAAAGGACAGAATCCATAGAATTGAAGGACTTGGCAGCGGTGCCCCATGAGAGTCGTTGATCTTCGCCAGGGTCTTGGCAAGGGCCAAAGACAGTCGCCTATCCTCACCTGTGTTGCCCGATGGTGGCGCTAGCATTGCCTCTACGCTACAAGGTTTGGACAGCCGCATGGTGGTGGTGATGGTGGCACAACTACTGATGGTGACACCACTACCGCGTGACGCAAGCGAGGGCTAGCGACCCCAGCCAATAATCGTTTGAGGGTCACTAGCTATCGCTAAAAAAGCTTGGGGCGGTAGTGTGATCACAAAACTAGCTTCGTACCAAACAATTTCTTTTTAAATGTGATCACAAAGTTAGTTATTCAGGATATTAGGCATTGGATATATCTCTCATCCATGATTGTCCCTGTTTAGACCTATTAAGTCAATAGAAAAGTCTATTGTAAGCTCAATTTAGTATATTAAAAAACTATGCAGGGCGAGCGAGCTGCCATCAAAATGGACAATATCACTACCATCAGCTGAGGGGCTGTCTATAAGTCCAAATCGAAGTTTCATCCCTCTCAAAGCAAGATCAAATTGGATACATTCAAGAGATGGCACGAATTGAATCCACTTAAGACACGGCACATTTCTTACACACATGATTAAATTGTAGGTCTGCAGTTATAAAAAGTGGCAATTTCCGTGAAAACACTAGTTGCATCCGAGACTTTGGACTCCACAAGAAGAAAGTTAGTCCTCCTCAAAATACTTGAAATGCGAGGGATAAGAAAAATTTCCAAATTTCATTGGCTCTGAAAGTCATAATAGGTGACTTGAGACAGTGGGTCGCTATTTTCAAGCCATGCCCAAATAATAAACGCGTGAAGCTGCCACCCAACTCCTTGGGAAAGCTCCATGTAATCGCACGGAAAGTGAAATTGTGCTCGAACTGTTAGAGCAGCCGCCTGCCTTAGAAATTGAGAGAAAAGAAGACAACAAAGGAAAGATTAAATTTTAAAAAAATAAAAAACAAGTAATCCAAATGGAATCTGTATAACTTATGATATGAGCCAAGTGACAGGGACTCCTCCCTACCAAAATACTGTAACAAAAAAATGACTAGACATAAAAGCAAAATCTCATTTAATTAGTTGCGAAGTTTAGCAAAATTCATTGCATATACATTTACAGACGTTTCAATCATCCATCCTCCAGATCTATCATGCAGAAAAGAAAAAGAAAGAGACAGAATCTCTTCAAAATTTGGTGGGACGATAAAGCAAAAGAGGGAGACGCGCATGACTCTACCTTTTCTCTTTTCCACAACTTTTCTTTATCTTTTGACAATTCAACTCAATTACGAGTAAGCGGGTGAAGCATCCACGAAAAGCAAGAGAGGAAAGAAATGAAGAGGACAGGAGATTTCCGTAGTGGGTCGAAACTTTTTTTGGATTTTTTGTTGCTTGGATATTAAGTCTTCTTTAACAAGACAATAAACACACGACTTTATGAACCCCGCTAAACTCCCTGTGCGCATCCAAGATTTGGCCAGTCCTTTTATTTTTCTTTTAAAACACACTGCCTTTCCTCCCTCGATCCACGCACAGTTCATTTTTGGCGGATACCGTTAAAAACCTCAGATTATATATACCTTATACTTTCTTTGTATCAAGAAAAGAAAAATCCAAACTTATACATGCGTAACATATCTACCATTTATTATAATTTCACCTAAGGTATATTTATCACACTGATATATATATATATATATATATATATATAATTTTTATGACACAAAAAAAGTTTGAGGTATTTGTGTCATAATGAACAAGTCTAGGACTTTTAACGATATAAAAAGAAAAGTTTGGGGGTATTTGTATCAAAGTGGATATAGTTTGGGTTTTTTTAGGTATTAATCATTTATTTTTAAGTAAGAATAGCAAGTTTAAAAAGAACACCCCCTCCCCCTCATCTTGCACCTCTTTCTAGTGCTCCTCTCCGTGACATTTCACTACTAATACAAACATGATATACTCTCTTAAATTTTTTGTACTACTAGTGAATAAAGGAAAATAGGAAGTTGATTCTTAATCTACCAATTCCAAAAAAAATAAAAAATCCCATGGAAAGAACGGTCGCTTTGTGCTAGTTCCTAAATAATTTTATAACGGGCTTTTCTTCATGCATAATAAACTAATTCTATCGACTTAGTAATTTCTAGGGTTAATACCCTGAAAAACTCCAAACTGGTATACTTGTGACAAATTTACCCCAAACTATTTTTTTGACCATGAAAAACCCCAAACTGGTATACCTACGACAAATTTACCCTGACCGACTACCAAAAACTCCAAACCGGTACATTTATGACAAATTTACCCAAAACTAATTTATTCGACGCAAAAAACCCGAAAATGGTAAATTTGTGACAAATATACCTTATGCTCAATTCGATTAATACCACAAAAAATCACAAAAATTGTAAACGGTGACAAACGGAGCTTAAAATCCTAAATTGGTATATCGGTCAATTGTTACGTGTCATTTAACTTAATAATTTGATAATAAAATTTAATGAAAACTAACGAGAGGGTAAATTTGTCACAAATGTACCGGTTTGGGGTAAATTTGTCAAAGGTATACCAGTTTAGGGTTTTTGATGGTCAAAAAATAGTTTGGGGTAAATTTGTCACAAATGTACCAGTTTGGGGTTTTTCAGGGTATTAACCCTAATTTCTACCCATAGAGTAGCTTGAAGCGGCAACCATTGGAAGGCAGAGTAGTTCGATGTGAACCTAAGAAGGACAAATAAGAAAACCCTCGTGAATGTAGTGTAACCATAGACATTTCCAAAACAAGTCGATATTTCTATGTGTCATCTCATAAATGATACTTACATTTTAGGAATAAATTCACTGAAAATCCTAAAACTTATCACGAAAATATAATTCAGTCTTAAAACTTTAAACAATGCAAATAAGTCCATAAACTTGTTGTAAAAGTATAATCGAGTCATAAAATTGTCAAAAAGTACCATAAAGAGAAGAATTTAATTGGATCAATTTAATGAATTTTAGAACTTAATTGTATTTTTTAAAAAGTTTTTGAACTTAATTATACTTGTGGACAAGTTTTAGAATTTTTTTTTGCACTTATATATATATACTGGGACTTCATGTGCATATTTTTTGTAAGCAAAGCAAATGTTAAAAGCTGACGTGAGACGTCAAGCTTTCTCATAGACGCCAACCAACTTTTACGGAAACGCGTGGGAAGGTACCTGTGCCTGTCCTAAAAGGAAAAAATTAAAGTATCTTTTGGTTATGAGGACAAATTTTCACGCCGACAAGTGCAAGGAGAGTGAAAACGCGTGGCCCGACTCCATTATAAGTTTGAAAAAGCAAAAGGAGAGACTCGCGCGATTTTATTCGTGTTTTTCATAACTTTCTTTTTTTCTCTGACAATTCAACTCAATTGCGAGTTAATACATGAAGCATGATACATAAAAGATGAGAGAGGAAAGAAAAAGGAAGAGGACATGAGACTTTTGCAATGGGGTCGAAACTTTTGAGGCTTCTTAGTTGCTTGGATGTTAAGTTGAAAATGAGAGGAAATTACAGGGGCTGGAAAATACAATGAATTTGCATTCTCGTTGTATGTGAATGTTTCGCATCTTTGGCAACGTTTTAGAATTTCCCATAGGCTTCAATATTGATTCTACAAGTTCTCAAGCTCCAAAAGAGTACTTCAGTCAATTATCTAGAATCACTCTTTAAAAAAAATATTCAACATAGTTGTGTTACGAATTTCCATGTAACTATTGTAGTGAAACAAAATAATCAAAGGCTAATGATATCTACATTTGGAGGGTTATGTTGAGAAAACGTCAAATGTTTTGATGGACCCCTAGATTGCAGAAGAAGAACAAACTATAGGACATTGTATCGTCGTCTTAGAGGTTTAAATGTGGATGATCAACTTGGAAGGACCTTGGTACAAGTAGTGCATAGACGATTGGAAAAAATATTGTCGGGATATTTAGATGAAACTATGGGCAGAAAGTGGACAATAAACAAGACATGGTGGATTTCTACAACCAAATTCTGAGCATATACAGGCTTGGTGAAAAGACTCATCTTCAAAATTTGATTTGAATTCAAATTGGTATTTTGTAGCTAGTTCGATGCTTTGACATATATGGAAAACCAATAGGTTAGAGAAAATAGATTATTTTTAATTTCAAGAAGAGTGGCGAGAAAATGTATATTGCATTGAAATGGAGATTTCATTGAAAGGAAATGCACCTACACGTCCACATTATGCACCATGCCATCTTTATTGACCGATGCTTCTTGCAAGTGTCATGGGTTGGTAGTTTCCTTAGCCAGGGATCAACTCGTGGGGCGCCTGGCGAGCGGAACTTGTTAGGCTAGCCTTCCTTCTATATTTGTTTTAGTGAACAATATGGCGAATAGCCTTTTTATATGAGATCATGAATCCTCCCATACCCGTGTACCCTTGAGAGTGAAGCTTAGGATTATCGAGTAAAGAATGAGGATGCAGAGAGAATGAACACAACTGGTCCGTCGGAGTAGCATTAGGACAGTTGGTGCTAGGAGTTCTAGGATATATGGGGTATATTGCTTAGAAGTTCTAAAGGTGGGATTGGCCTCCTACAGACTAGTTGGGAGCTGATGCTGCTCTCCTGATGAGGCCAAGGAAGGCCAAAACCAATTGTTAAGCCTAATGAGGGCTGCTATCTCGCTCGATGGACTAAACGCCTGAGCAAAGCTAGGTGTGATACGATTTCGTATAAAATGGCCATTCGTCGTATTGTTCATTGGAACAACTATAGAAGGAAGGCTGGCCTAACGAGTTCCGCTCGCCAGGCGCCGCATGGGTTAATCCCTAGCCAAGGAAACTACCAACCCATGACAATTTGGTATTAGAGTGGGGATCCCTTCAGTAGGTGTGTGAGTTGAGGAAAAGCCCATGGTCTTCTCGGTCCTATGAGGATGGAGAATGATCGCCGGGGCCAGGGGGCTCGAATAACGTGCGGCTCTCGTCTAGCTTCTAGGATGGCAATGGGGGCATAGGAAGGAACCGAATTGCTCGCTGAATGGGGATAACGTTCCTAGATTAATGGGCAAATCTTAAGAAGGGATCTACGATCACGTTTCCACCAAGGGGACCCCCTGTTGGCTTACTGAGATCAGAAGGAGCTTAATAGGCGAAAGAAGGTGCTGCCACAAGGATGTAGTTGGCCAAGGGTGCCACACTTGTTGAGAAGCACAAGTGACTATAGATTCGCGAACAGCTTTGACCGAAGGAAGCAAACAATAAAGTGGTGAGATTGTTCTGTTGGGCAAGTGTTGCCATCTATATAAGTCCTAGGGAGAGGCCTTGACGGTTAGGGAAATGCATGGAAGCGACAGAACAGCTTGTAACAAGGGTGTTGCGGAATTGAGTGGGGGAGTTTGACACAATCCGTGAATCCTCCCGTACCCATGTACCCTTAAGAGTGAAGCTTGGGGTTATTAAGTGAAGAGTAAGGACGCAAAGAGGATGAATACAACTGGTTTGTGGAAGTGGCGTCAGGACGGTTGGTACTAAAAGTTCTAGGATAGAAGAAGTATTTTGCTTAGGAGCTCTGAAGGCAGGGTTGGCCTCCCGTGCATAAACTGGTTGGGAGCTGATGCCGCTCTCTTGATGAGGCTAGGGCAGGCTGAAATTAATTGTTGAGCCTAACAGGGGCTGTTATCTCGCTCGATAGACTAGATGCCTGAGCAAAACTGGGCATGGTACAATCTCATATAAAATGGCTATTTGCCGTACTGTTCATTGGAATAACTATAAAAGAAAGGTTGGCCTAGCGAGTTCAACTTGCCAAGTGCCGCATAGGTTGATCCTCAGCCAAGGAAACTATCGACCCGTGACACAAGTCTCATCATCACCTTGAAGGCTTGAAGGAGCCAGTGGTCCACAATCATAAATCCCAACTTCCCTTAAAGAACTTCGTCTAGCATGGCCATCAAGGAATTTTTAATGATAAAATTCTCATTGCCACAAAATGGCAAAACTTCATCCAAGTTAGATCAATATTGATATAGTGTGTCAAAATTCTTTTGACCCAGCTTGATCGAATATGTACGTGACAAAGTTAAAATGGACACTCATTTATAGTCAAAGATTAACACAATGTTGCAACACATTAAAGTGCAATTAGACAAAAAAAATATCATTATTCAGAGGGTTAAACCAAATTTATGATGAAAGATGAAATACTCATTAACCAAAGCGAAGATCTAACTCCAAATAAAGAAACAAGAGAAAGGAGATAAATTCCCATCCCACTTACTATGGGTTATGATTGGTTTACAAGTTATGTACATCATGCGCACGAAAATTAACGAAATATAATGTGGGTGATTTTTTTTTTTTTTTTGTGACCCAGGGAACACCGCACAACTGGCAGCCGGAGGTAAACCATCGGGGGCGACACGTGCTAGCTACCACACATGTGCTACCGGGTAAGTCGCCAAGAGTCTTAAAGTCAGCCTTTCTGCATTTTGCGTTGCCGGAATTTTGAACACTAGACCTCCTCGATGAAAGTTTAGAGCTTATCCAGCTGAGCCACCACGGCGGGTGATATAATGTGGGTGATGTTGATATTTTGTAAACCACCAATTAAAAGATCAGCTAAAGGAAGTTTCCTCTTAGTAGGAATGGGAGAAAAAACGTGGCCCTCCTAAATTTAAAAAATCTTGATCTTATTCCAAGTCCCCCTCAGTCCTTCCACTCCCTTCGATGAAACTTCCTCCTGATGGTGACTTAACGATCAAGATGGAAAAAATAAAATGAAAAGATCTGCAGATGCTGAATTCATGTACAACAACGAGACAGTTAACCATTTTAGTCCCATGCGTTGTACGGACCTGCAGTTTGATTTATTGAAATATTGGTTTTGGAGATATATAAGGTGTAATTTTACGAATGACTCAAACTATAAAATTTTATGACCAACATATAGAGCTCTCAAATTTTCAATTTTATGAAATTTCTTACAATGTGAATGCAGTGTTAGTCACCTATGATCTAATTATGCATCAAAGAACATGAATCCTTGCATAAAAAGAATCAAATGCGAAAAAATAACATAAACTATAACTGACCTTTAGCCATTGGTTAAGCTCGGTCGTAACTGGGTTCACAGAGCTTTCATGGAATAAAATTGGCACTACTAATCCAATACCCTCTCAAAATTCCAATGGTGCATTTTCTTTATGAGAGAGCTTGGCTTAGACTTGTTTTACATACCCCATTCTCAGCTTGTATAACGTCCATTAAGGATGATACTATAACGGTGGACAATTATCGCATCATTATAATAATAATGACAACGTGGAATAACTGCAATTGAGAGGAAAACAATGTGGGATCACAATGATAAATGATAACATGCAGACCTTGACTTGGTTGTCTCACTGGCTCTTCAAGGTCTTTTCTAACTACTAACTACAAGCTTCATGTCTTGATTTGACCTTCTCATTTCCTTGCATTTACATTGTCATGAAGGAATCTACAAATATCCTCTTTCCCGACCATCAACAAGAGGCAGAACTTGCAATAGAATAATCCATAAAAAAAAAAAAAAGGAGAAGAATTAATGACTTCCGTTGATTAATTATACAAGCGATGGGACTGGTCAACTTTGGCCATTCATTTTTCTAGGGCGCCCAACAGGCCTAAACCACCAAGGTAACAATAACTCGCTTAAAATTTTTATAACGTGCCATCAGGGGCACATGCATATGATCCGCCTAGTAATTTCTATGCATAGAGTAGCTTGGTTGATGTGTCAAGCATTATCAGACAGTAGTTTGATGTGACCCTGAGAAGGACAATAATGCAATGGAAAAGGGTGAAGAAAAGGACAATAATGCAATTGCATTGCGAAAGGGTGAAAAAAAGGACAATAATGCAATTGCAAAAGGGTGAAAAGAAAGAACGAGGAAACCCTCGCATGTGCGTATGTCATGGAATAAAAAGAAAAGTTGAAGGGAAACCCGAAGTTTCTCAAAACTGCCAAACAACTTTTACAGGTACTTGGGGGACCGTTTGGTTGAGCATTCCCAAGGGGCTTTGGGCCCCCAAAGCCTCTTAGGGAAAAATTTTGGTGTTTGGTAATATTTTTGAAAGTTCATTTGCCCAAGTATGAGCATTCTGAATGCTCAATGCTCAAAGCTGGGGAGGGGGAGCATTAAGCATTCGGCATTTGGGAAATACCACGCCTACTGTTCATCTCTCTTCTCCCATTGTTTTCTTCTTCTTCTTCTTGGCCACTGGGCTTCTCTAGCAGCCACTGTTGCCGCTGCCGCCTGAGGGTCGTGCGTCGCCGGTGACAACCGTGCAGGGGTGGCGCGATGCGCGACCCGGGCGACGCCGCCCGAGGTTCGTGCGACCTCGGGCGACGCCGCCCGAGGTTCGTGCGACCTCAGCGACGCCGCCCGAGGTTCGCGCGACCTCAGCGGCGACGCGCGACCCTGTGCAATGCGGATCTCGGGCGGCGTGAGAACTAGGCGATGCCGCCTAAGGTTCGCACGACCTTGCCGGATGCCGGCTTCCCTCCGCCATGCGCGGCCGGAATGAACTGGCATCATCGGAACGTGCAATGCATGTGCCGATTCGGGCCCAAGGCACGTGCGACGCACACGCACAGTACTGATGCTTGCACGTGCGATGCACGTGGGACGAACGTGCATCGCCGCCTGAGGTCGTGTGAACCTTAGGTGGCGTCGCCTGGTTCGCGACCTCAAGCGGCGTCGCCTTAGGTCCGCGCGACCTCAGGCTGCCAGATCTGGCGGTCTGGAGGCCAGATCTGGCCGGCAGTCTGGAGGCCGAGATCGGCCGCTAGACGGCCAGATCCGGCCGCCCGCACCGCCGCCGCCGATTTGATTTTTAGAATTTTTTTTTAAAATTAAAAGCAAAAACCCTTTTGTAATAAATTTTGCCAAACGGTATTTTTACACAAGTCACTTTTCAATGCGTAATTTGCCAAACGCCCGAGCATTCCCGAAAACCCCTTTACCCTAAAGATATTTGTATTTGGCCAAAGGCATTCCCCCAAAGTTGAACCAAACGGGCCCTGGGGATTGGAAGGTACCTATGCTTGTCCTAAAATAAAATATAAAGAAAATAATAAACATACCTTTCCGGTCAAACACGTAAGAGTCTCGGGTCGGAGAGTGCCTGTGCTTGTCCCATTTTCAACTTTAACCATGAAAAAAATCCTGAAAACACAAACATAAATTGTTGGAGGTGGCACGAAAGTAGATTTAGGCGGTGGAATTATATCACGAATCATGAAATTGGGTGGATGCTCTCAGATACTCAATACTCAATACCAATACTAAACAACATATAACATATCTTGTATATATCTCCGTGCATGCGTATTATTTGATTAGCGTTTAGCTCTATCCATTTTTTCAGTATAAATTGATCTTTCTGAAAGGGGATGATAACTCTATAAAAATAGAGTTATTTTACCTATTTTAAGCAACAATTAATGCAATATCTTAGAGAAAATATTTGGATTTCCTTCTGATTATTTGAATTTTCTTTGTTTATGCAGAATAATGAGATATGGAGAAGATAATGAAAAGAATGGCAACTATCAGGAATTCAAATACAAGCAGCAGTGGAAGATGGATATCAAATCAGGAAATTCTTGATTTTGTTCCCTAATGTTATCTGCAAGCGTTGGGAGATTGATATTTTGGGTCTCCTATAAATAGAAAAGAGAGAGCAGCTAGGTTTAGAGAGAGGGGGTTAGGTCGTTTTTCATTCTTCTGAGGAGAGTTTTTCAAGTATTTTGAAGAGAAGACAAAAGTGGTGACAGAATTCTTGTTCTTTGATTCAAGATGCTGGGTTTGATTTATATTTTTATTTATTCTTCTACTATGTTCTAATTTTCTTTTGTTAGGGCTACGATGTAGCCTAACCATGATGATGTGAATTTCATGATTTTTATGTTTTACAATTGATTTCATTCATGTGAGTTATATATTATTGTGTTTAATGCTTTTAAGTGACTGGCCACCACTTAGATCATCGATGTGCATGTTTGAGGCGAGAAGTGATAATATGCAATTGCTCATTATAATGTATAACCATGAATTAAACGTGGATAGAAATATACCGCGTTATTTGTGTAGCTTTCGGTGATAAAGTGATCCAAAAGACTCATTGTAAGCCGAGAATATTCATAGTTTTTAATGCACTCATGTTTATTTTAATTCGCATAGAGATATAGTGGATTAATAAGCTGAGTAGATTTGCTATACCTAGAGATAGGATAGTAAATAGGTTAGGAAATTCCGCTATCACATGTTTGATATCGTTCTTGTATTCATAATAATCTGAAATTCATATCTAGTAGTTATGGTGAAATCGGATGCTCTAACATATTTATCGATCGATTTACTGCATTTAGTCTACAATTGTCGTTTTTAATTTATTCTTAATTATATTTTGATTTGTTAGATAAATTTTAGAATTAGTCTATTTTAGTATTTAATTGGTTTATTAATCATCGATCTTCGTGGGACGATACTTTTTCTCATCATTATATTACTTGTTCGACACGTGCACTTGTGTTTAGAATTTCACGAACAAGTTTTTGGCGCCGTTGCCGGGGATCGTTTGTTTAATACTAATTAATATTGATATCAAATAATTCTAAGTTTAATCTAGCTTTCGTTTTGTTTTATTTTTCAGGGTGTACGTCGGTTTATGACACGTAGCCAACAAGGGAAACTTGTTGAGCTTGATCCAGAAATCGAGCGTACATTCAAAAGGCGATTGAGAGAATAGAGAAATCACGCTAAGAAGATGGCAGACGGTGAGAATGAAAATCCACGTAGACTCTTAAGAGATTATGCTGCGCCAACAATTCAAGGAACCACATCAAGTATCGAAGACCTGCAATTCAAGCAAACAATTTTGAGATCAAGCCATCACTCATTCAGATGCTTCAACAATCAGTGCAATTTAGCGGGCTACCAACCGATGATCCAAACGCTCACATCGATTCTTTTCTTGAAATCTGTGACACCATTAAATATAATGGAGTTATAGATGATGCTATTAGATTGAGATTATTTCCATTCTCTCTCAGAGACAGAGCTCAGAGTTGGCTTTCTTCTCTTCCTGCAAGATCAATCACTACATGGAATGATATGGCTCAGAAATTTCTTAGTAAGTTCTTTCCACCTGCAAAGTCTGCGAAGATGCGTAACGATATTACTAATTTTATGCAGATGGATAATGAATCATTATATGAAGCATGGGAAAGATTCAAAGAATTTCTTAGGAGATGCCCACATCATGGACTACCTGTATGGATGCAGGTACAAATTTTTTATAATGGCTCTAGTGCAAATCTTCGTTCTATGATTGATGCAGCTGTAGGAGGAACTCTAAATAATAAAACACTAGAAGAAGCCTACAACTTATTAGAGGAGATGGCGTCCAATAATTATCAGTGGCCTACTGAGAGATTACCAATGCGAAAGGTTAATGGAGTTCATGAAGTGGATGCTTTTGCTGCAATTGCTGCACAATTTGAAGCACTCAACAAAAAGCTAAATAATATGAGTGTTTCAGCCATGAAAATTCAGACTTTAACATGTGATTTTTGTGGTGGAAGACATGCTAGCACAGAATGTCAGGTAGGTAATACTTTTGAACAATCTAGTGAAAATTCTAACTTTGTTGGAAATTTTAACAGGTCACAAAATAATCCTATTCCAACACGTACAATCCGGGATGGCGCAATCATCCAAATTTTTCATGGAATAATCAGAATGTGACAAGACCACCGGGATTCAAACAATTAGAGGAGACAAAGTCAAATTTGGAAGATATAGTCACCAAACTTGCTAATACGACTCATGACTTCATCAAAAGCACGGATGTGAGATTTCAAAATCAAGAGGCTTCAATCAGAAATCTGGAGATGCAAGTTGGTCAGTTAGCAAGCATGATGTCAGGGAGACAATAGGGTTCTTTGCCGAGCAACATGGAGAAAAATCCAATTGAAAACATAAAGGCTATTACCTTGAGAAGTGGTAAACAAGTTGGAGAAGAAGAGATTGTCAAAGACAATGAAGATGTGATCAATAAACAATCAAAGGAGACAAGCAAGAGTAAACTTTTTCCAGATAATCACAAGCCATATGTGCCGCCAATTCCATTCCCTCGGCGACTCCAAAGAAGCACAAAATAGATAAGCAATTTTCTAAATTTCTTGATATATTTAAAAATTGCACATTAACATTCCTTTTGCAGATGCTTTAGCGCAAATGCCTAGTTATGCAAAATTTTTGAAGAAAATTTTGGCAAACAAAAGGAAACTGGAGGATTATGAAACTGTGAAGTTAAATGAGGAGTGTTCAGCTATCCTACAAAACAAATTGCCTCCGAAATTAAAAGATCCAGGGAGTTTTACTATTCCTTGCACTATTGGAGATTCTTACTTTGAAAAAGCATTATGTGATTTAGGTGCAAGTATTAATCTGATGCCTTATTCTGTTTTCAAGAAATTAGGATTGGGCGAGGTAAAAGAAACCACAGTGTCACTTCAACTAGCTAATCGATCAATTAAATATCCGAGAAGTATTGTGGAAGATGTTTTGGTAAAATTTGACAAATTCATCTGCAGATTTCATAGTTCTTGACATGGAGGAAGATTTTGAGATACCACTTATCTTAGGTCGACCTTTTCTAGTAACGGGAAGAGCTCTTATTGATGTACAACAAGGGAAGTTGATTCTTAGAGTTCAAGATGATATTGTTTCATTTAATGTTTTTAAAGCAATGAAATATCCATCTGATGATAATTCTTGTTTTAGAGTTGAGACAGTTGACAAGTTGGTGAATAATGTTTTTCAAGAAAATATTTTTAAAGATCCACTTGAAGTATGTCTGATTCAACCAATGGACAAAGATATTCAGAATGAGGAGATAAAGGAGTACACAAATTTCAAGGACGCAATTCCATCATATTCAAGGCAAAAGGCAATTAAATTCGAAGAGTTAGGACAACACATTACAAAGCCTAAACCATCAATTGAAGAGCCTCCAATTCTTGAACTCAAACCCTTACCTTCTCATTTGAAATATGCTTATTTAGATGGAGTTTCTTCTTTACCGGTAATTATATCTTCTTCTTTGACAGATTTGATGGAGGAGAAATTGCTCAGAGTATTAAGAGAGCATAAATGTGCAATTGGATGGAAAATAGCTAATATCAAGGGAATTAGTCCTTCAATTTGCATGCACAAAATTTTGATGGAGGAACAATATAAACCCGCTATCCAACCTCGCAGGCGTTTGAACCCGAATATGCAAGAAGTAGTAAAAGCTGAGGTAATTAAGCTACTTGATGCGGGTATCATCTATCCTATTTCTGATAGTTCTTGGGTAAGTCCTGTACAAGTTGTGCCAAAGAAAGGTGGTATGACTGTTCAGAAAAACGATAATAATGAATTGATTCCAACTAGAACAATTACTAGGTGGCGTGTATGTATGGATTATAGAAAATTGAATGATGCCACTAGAAAAGATCACTTTCCTTTACCATTTATTGATCAAATGTTAGAAAGACTTGCAGGACATGAGTTTTATTGCTTTCTTGATGGATATTCAGGGTATAATCAGATTCCTATTACACCAGAAGATCAAGAGAAAACTACTTTCACTTGTCCCTATGGTACTTTTGCTTTTAGAAGAATGCCCTTTGGTCTTTGTAATGCTCCAGCTACTTTTCAGAGATGCATGATGGCTATTTTTTCTGATATGGTTGAAAAATATATTGAGATTTTCATAGATAATTTTTCTGTTTTTGGCTTATCATTTGATTCTTGTTTAAATAATTTGGCTTTGGTCTTACAAAGATGTGAGGAGACTAACCTTGTTTTGAATTGGGAGAAGTGTCACTTTATGGTACAAGAAGGAATAGTGCTCGGGCATAAAATTTCTCAAAACGGAATAGCAGTTGATCGAGCTAAAGTGGAAGTCATTGCAAAATTGCCTCTGCCAACATCTGTGAAACTTGTCAGAGGATTTTTGGGACATGCAGGATTTTACAGGCGATTTATAAAAGATTTTTCCAAAATTGCTAAACCTCTTTCTAATCTTTTGGAAAAAGATGCTCCTTTTAATTTTTCTCGTTGAATGCATGCAGGCTTTTAAAACTTTAAAGGAGAAGTTAATATCAGCACCAATTATGGCGGCACCAAATTGGGATTTACCTTTTGAGCTGATGTGTGATGCTAGCGATTCTACGCGGTAGGAGCTGTTTTGGGACAAAGGAAGAATAAAATTTTCCAAACCATATACTATGCTAGTCGAACCTTATCAGGTGCACAATTGAATTATTCAACAACAGAAAAGGAACTTTTGGCGGCGGTATTTGCTTTTGATAAATTTCGTTCTTATTTAATTGGCTCAAAAGTTATAGTTTATTCGACCACTCACTGCTCTTAAGTATCGCTAGAAAAGAAAGAATCAAAACCCGGGTTGATCGGGTGGATTCTATCTTTGCAAGAATTTGATTTGGAAATCAAAGATAAGAAGGGGACTGAAAATCTAATTGTAGACCACTTATCAAGAATTCCAAATTCAAAGGAAGAGGTAAGACCAATTTTGGAAGAGTTCCCTGATGAGAAAATATTTTCCATTAAGTCCACAAAATTTCCCTGGTACGCAGATTTTGTAAATTATTTGGTAAGTAATGTTCTTCCCCGAATTATCATATCAACGAAGAAAAAATTCTTTTCGATGTTAAAAATTATTTTTGGGAAGAACCTTTCTTGTTTAAAGTATGTGCAGACCAAGTTATAAGGAGATGTGTTCCAAACGAAGAGAAAGCAAACATTTTACATCATTGTCATGATGGAGAGACAGGTGGTCATTTTGGTGCCACCAAAACTGCAGCTAAGATTTTGCAATCTGGATTTTATTGGCCTACACTTTTTAAAGATGCATACTCCTATGTAGCTTCATGTGATAGATGTCAGAGAACTTGAAATATTTCAAGAAAAAATGAGATGCCTTTAAACAACATTATTGTGTGTGAATTATTTGATATTTGGGGTATTGATTTCATGGGACCTTTTACACCTTCTTATGGAAATTTATACATTTTAGTAGCTGTGGAGTATGTGTCTAAGTGGGTAGAAGCTGTAGCATTGCCAACTAATAATGCTAAGGTTGTGGTTAAATTTTTGAAGAAAAATATTTTTACCCGATTCGGCACTCCTAAGGCAATCATAAGTGATAGGGGGACACATTTTTACAACAAACAATTTAAAGCACTTTTGAGTAAGTATGGAGTCACACATAAGGTTGCAACCCCTTATCATCCTCAAACTAGTGGTCAAGTAGAGATTTCAAATAGGGAAATCAAGAGAATTTTAGAAAAACAGTGAATGCCTCTAGGAAAGATTGATCAATAAAACTTGATGATGCACTTTGGGCCTATAGGACAGCATTCAAAACTCCAATTGGGATGTCTCCTTTTAGGCTAGTGTTTGGAAAAGCTTGTCACTTACTAGTGGAATTAGAGCATAAAGCATATTGGGAATTGAAATTTCTGAATTTTGACATGCAGTCTGCAGGTGAAGAAAGATTATTGCATTTGAATGAATTGGAGGAATTTCGCAATGAGGCCTATGAAAATTCTAAGTTGTACAAGGAGCGTACAAAAAGATGGCATGACAAGCACATATTTAGAAGAGAGTTTAAAATTGGTCAAAAAGTCTTACTTTATAATTCTCGTCTTAAACTTTTTCCAGGAAAATTGCGGTCTCGATGGTCTAGTCCTTTTACAGTTACACAAGTATTCCCATATGGAACAATTGAAGTTGCGCATGACACGAGGGCACATTCAAAGTGAACGGTCAACGTTTAAAGCCCTACTTCGAAGGTGGTTACAACAAGCGAAGACCACCATTGAACTTCATCCTCCCGAATAGCGACATCCGAGATAGTTTGGCTGAAAACTATAAAGCAAGCGCTTCTTGGGAGGCAACCCAAGCATTTTAATTTTGTTGTTTTTATTTATTTATTTTTAATTTTATGTTTTGCAAAAAAAAAAAAAGAGATTAATTTTTCTGTTTTATCCAGGTTAACTTTTTAGGGAGCACATTTCAAGAGTTTAATCATCAAGGTCATCTATGGACTTATCCTACAACTAGGGGAGTTTTCTTCTTCCTATTCTATTTTTCGCATTGAGGACACTGTTTCATTCAAGTTTGGGGGGGAGATAAAAAATTTTGGCTAAATCTATTTTTTTATCATGATTGCTGTCCTAATTGTGAATTTTTACGATTCTTAGGAAAAATTAAATTTTATTTAAACTTGCAATTGATGTGTGAGTTAATCTTAATTCTGATTATGTTGATCCACTTACTGAGCACTAAAAGTCCTTAATTTTTTTAATTGTGTGTAAATTTAGAGAACATTCATGTGAAGTATGTGATTTTCTTAAATTTCACCCAAATCTTAGAATTTGTTTGATTTTCTCTTGAGGCGAAATCCTAAGCTAAATCTAAGCGAGAAAATGATTTAGGCAATTTTTGGATCGATTGAGCCTTTCAAGCTAACCTTGTTTATTTATCCCTAGTCACCCCGTTGAGCCTTAATTATTACCCAATTTTTCATTGGCACCCATATATATTTAGCCTAGCCATTATCAAATTATATCCTTATCCCATGCCCTATGAACACGTTGATTTTCTTTTGGGATAAAAAAAATTATTTGAGCTTGATAGAAATTTGGGAGGAATGATGGAGTATGAAAAAAAAAAAAAGTGATTGCTATGGTTGTTGGGGTGTATAAAAAAAATTGCTTTTATGGTTCCCTATCCAACTTTCAATTGAGTGAGCCTTTTGGATACTCAATGGGTTGGAAATTTTCATGTTATATTAGGAGGGACTTTGGGAGAAACTCCACCATAAAGCAATTCAAAAAAAAAAAAAAAAAAAAGGAAAAAAAAGAAAAAAAAAAGAAGAATGAAAGAAAAAAAAAGGAATGGTGATATATGGTGGCAGAAATATTATCTTGAAGGAGTGAAATTGGATAGTGACATTGGCTCTAATTAGATCCTAGAAATCAACGTGTTGATGGGTTATTTGAGCTTAAAATTTCCATTGTCTCACCTTTAGCCCAGCCTTACATTGCAACCCGAGAAAAGTCATATTAATTTTTGGTTGGATAATTAGCTTACATTAGTGGAGAGAGGAATGAAAAGCAAACCTATGAGATTTGGTCATAATTATTGAGAATTTTTGAGAGGTTACATGTTAATGTGAATTTATTTGGATTGCATATAATTCGAAAAAGATGAGGACTTTCACATACACACTTGGATCATATAGTTAGAATTGGTCTTAACTTATAAATCGATTTCAATGTTTGGATGAAGTTTGTTTTTTTCTTTAAATTGTGAATTTGAGCAATTATGGAAAGATGTCATGGAGGAGGTTGCTAGCTTGATTATGTGTTATGTCTTACTTTTGCTCGAGGACTAGCAAAATGTTAAGTTTGGGGGTTTGATAACTCTATAAAAATAGAGTTATTTTACCTATTTTAAGCAACAATTAATGCAATATCTTAAAGAAAATATTTGGATTTCCTTCTGATTATTTGAATTTTCTTTGTTTATGCAGAATAATGAGATATGGAGAAGATAAGGAAAAGAATGGCAACTATCAGAATTCAAATACAAGCAAAGCAATGGAAGATGGATATCAAATCGGGAAATTCTTGATTTTGTTCCCTAATGTTATCTCGCAAGCGTTGGGAGATTGATATTTTGGGTCTCCTATAAATAGAAAAAGAGAGAGCAGCTAGGTTTAGAGAGAGGGGGTTAGGTCGTTTTCATTCTTCGAGGAGAGTTTTTCAAGTATTTTGAAGAAGACAAAAGTGGTGACAGAATTCTTGTTCTTTGATTCAAGATCTTTGGGTTTGATTTATATTTTTATTTATTCTTCTACTATGTTCTAATTTTCTTTTGTTAGGCTACGATGTAGCCTAACCATGATGATGTGAATTTCATGATTTTTATGTTTTACAATTGATTTCATTCATGTGAGTTATATATTATTGTGTTTAATGCTTTTAAGTGACTGGCCACCACTTAGATCATCGATGTGCATGTTTGAGACTGAGAAGTGATAATATGCAATTGCTCATTATAATGTATAACCATGAATTAAACGTGGATAGAAATATACCGCGTTATTTGTGTAGCTTTCGGTGATAAAGTGATTCAAAAGACTCATTGTAAGCCGGGAATATTCATAGTTTTTAATGCACTCATGTTTATTTTAATTCACATAGAGATATAGTGGATTAATAAGTTGAGTAGATTTGCTATACCTAGAGATAGGATAGTAAATAGGTTAGGAAATTCTGCTATCACATGTTTGATATCGTTCTTGTATTCATAATAATTTGAAATTCATATCTAGTAGTTATGGTGAAATCGGATGCTCTAACATATTTATCGATCGATTTATTGCATTTAGTCTACAATTGTCGTTTTTAATTTATTCTTAATTATATTTTGATTTGTTAGATAAATTTTAGAATTAGTCTATTTTAATATTTAATTGGTTTATTAATCATCGATCTTTGTGGGACGATACTTTTTCTTATAATTATATTACTTGTTCGACACGTGCACTTGCGTTTAGAATTTCACGAACAGGGGATAAAATGAAGACTATATATGTGCAAATCTTCTAAAATCCTCATCAGAAAGGTAGAAATAAAATAGTCAAAGGCCACATTTTCAGGAGGAACAAATCCAGCTCATAATTACTCCCTCAAGTGGTCTATATCTCCGACTAGAGGTAATTACTCTCATTTTCCATAAGCTTGTTACATCAACATAGCATTCTAAAAAATCATGCTACGTTATTCATTAATTTACAGGTTCGTGCCGATTAAAATGAATAGGAAGATGAAGGACAAAGAAAAGAAAGTGCGGGCCTTGCTTATGGGCGTTTTAAGGAGAATAGAGAAAGCGACAAACTCGGGGCAGTACCGCTATCTCCAAACCCTTAAACAATCCTTAAACAATCCTCACTGATGGTTCCACTCTCTACAACTTTTATTTTTAATATTTCTTTAGTTTTTGTCCTTTTTTTTAAAGCTTTGCTTCAAATTTTTTAAAAATTTCTTTGGTTATTTTAATTTCCATGACATGATGCTACATTAGCACCATATCAAAGCCATGTATGCAAAAAGATAATACAAAATACCACATTAGATTTTGGAATCCATGTTAGCAAATTTGGTTATGAGCTTGCCGGAAGGATAAAACTGCACTCAATGCAAAACACGTAGGACTTGATTGCACAAATTCAAAATTTAGGACTTGACTACGTATTTGGCCAAACATTCAAGACCGTTGATGTTATTTTCCCTTATGAGAGCCTAAAACAAAAATTAATGTGGTGGATACCAATTTTTTTTTTTTTTTTTTTTTTGGTAATTGAGGATCCGCCGAAGCCCTCTTTCATTTACGCTAGTCGGGGTCACACGGCCCACCGGTGGATACCAAATATTCTTATAAGGAAGTAACAAATACAGGTTACTCAAATAAAAATTCTAATGTGATACCCATCCTACATCGGTCTCCCCTACTGAGAAGAGCTCTGCTATTGATGGGCTTCCCAATGCATCTCTTTTCTCCGTGGAGCGCGAAGTAAAAATTTCATTACATACAGGAAAATAGGCGTGTAAATTCATAGGCAATTTCATTGAAGAGCTGAGATTGATGTCATTTTTTTCCCTAGGTTCCCACTCGAGAAATTTCTTCATCCTTCTCTACAACAATCATATGACAAGAAAAGGGATATTGCACATACATGGTTCGTGTTATTTTCACAAGATAAAGCATACATTGCGCATTCTAATTTAGGATTGCATCGAGTGTATTATAACACGTCCCTCTTCTAATGATGTTGGGTCTAGTGAAAGGTGAGTTGTCTCTTTGTTTGATACCGACATGTGATGAGAAAAAGCAGAGATCCTTTTCCTTGTCCGACCCGATGCATGTGATCGTGGGTCATTCATTTCTTTTTCGTAGCCCAACTTTTGGTTCGAATTGTCTCGGGCTGGCATTGATTTGGCGATAGGACAGCAGACAGCACCTCTTTCCTTCATTCATCGTCCCAACATTTGATGAAAACGATCCCAACCGTCGAATCAGATGACTGCGTCTCGGGATCCATCGGGAGGGGAATTCGCGTCGAATGGTCGATTACTAGTTGCGGTGCGTTGGAAAAGCTGAGACAGGGCAACACCGAAGGGACGCGGAAATGATCGTCCAGAGAGATGCGTTAGAATAAACTTGTAGATTAGCAGCAAAAGAAGCATATGGGCTGTGAGGACAAGTTTTCACGCCAACAAAGTGCAAGGAAAGTGATAACGCGTGGAATAGGGTGGCCATTTGCAAGCCATGTCCATGTGATAAACACATGAAATTTCCCCTCAACTGCCTACGAAATTCCAATGCAAACGCAAGGAAACTGAAAAAGCAGAAGGACAGACACGTGCGTTACTTTATGTCTTTCGTGTTTCTCCACAACTTTGTTTTTTTCTTTGACAATTCAACTCAATTGCAAGTTGATGCATGAAGCATACATAAAATATAAAGAGAGGAAAGAGATACGAAGAGGGCGGGAGACTTTTGTAATGGGGTCGAAATTTTTTGAGGCTTCTTAGTTGCTTGGATGTTAAGTTGAAAATGAGAGGAAATTGTGGGGGCAGGTAAATACAATGAATTTGCGTTCTCATTGTATGTAAATGTTTCACATCTCTAGCAACATTTTTGAATTTTATATAGGTTTCATCACTGATTCCACGTGTTCTCAAGCTCCAACAGAGCAATTGAGTCAACTATCTATGAATTTTCTTACGTCTATTTTAATGATGACAGAATACTCAGAAGCTAATAACATGCGCATTTGGTATGTTATGTTGAAAAAACGTCAATTGTTTTGATAGACCTCTAAATTACAAGAGGTGAACAAATTACATGACACTTTATCGTTGTCAAAGAGTTTTGAATGTAGATGATCAATTTGGATGGACCATGGTACAAGCAGCGAATGGACAATATGACAAAATATTGACGAGGAATCTGGATGAAATTACAGGCAGAAAGTGGATAATAAGTAAGACATGGTGGATTTCTGCAACACTTGGTGAAAAGACTCATCTTCAACATTTGATTTGAATTCAAATTGGTATTTTATAGCTGGAAAAGACTCAGCAACAAGGACCGGAATGAGAAAGATAAAGTCCCTGAATATAGTTCATGATCTCCTATCCGATATACACGTTAAGGTCTACTAGTGCTAGCATGGATGTCCAAAATGTAAAAGAGAACGGCTCAGTTCTTCCCTGAAACTGGCAGTCTATGTACCTTGTTTCCTTTAGTATCAAAACTGGTTCAGGCGCGCATGAAATCATTTCTGTTTCGGAAATAGTTTCGGAATGTAAATAGATTTTCCTATTTCTAGTTCTAGATGAGTTTTTAAGAAAAAATAACTGTTTGATAACGACACAAAATTTCTACTCTAAAAATAGAAATTCGTTCGATAACGACATAAAATTTCTTTCTTTCGGGACCGGCGGGCGGCGGCGGCGCCGACGACGGCGACCGGCGGCCGACGGCGGCCGCCGACCCGGCGGCGATGGCGACCGGCGCTCGACGGTCGGCGGCGGCGGTGGAAGAACCGGCGATCGGCGACTAGAGGCGACCAGTGGCGACGGCGGCGATGAACGATGAAAATTTTTTTTTTCTCATTTTGTTTTGAAATAGAAAAATAAATATTTTCTATTTCGATTTTTAGTCCAGATCTATTTTCGGAACAAGAATCTATTTCAGAAATAGAAAAGTGGAATAATTTTACCAAACGGTTTTCTATTCCAGAATTGTTTCTGGAATAGAAAAATAATTTATAGATTAGAAATTGTGGGCAATCATGCGTGCCCTTCGTGTTTCACGCGGTCCGGTTAAAGTGTAATCTCTCTTCTCGAAAACATGTGGTGCACTGTTCCATCCCTGGATCAATGACAAAGCCATAATTGGACATGATTGATTTAAGGGTAAAGTAGGTGGGCTCCAGAGCTTAAATCTGAAACGTATCATATTATAACCTATTCCCAAATTTTAAATCACGAATCCTACTTTATTTGTTTGAAATTGGTTATGCAACCTATTTGGTGTTTTCAATCCGGTTTTAGGTCTATTCAGGATTTTTTTTTTGTTCATATTCTATGACAAAATCATATGAGTTTATAAGTAATAAAATGGTTCATACTCAAAGTATAAGATAAATGACAAAAATCCTTAATAAATATGTAGTATAAACAATAATAAATTCAAACACGTAACATAAAATATAAATTATAAAATCTCATTCTCAATTTACAAAGAGAAAAGACTAGCAAAGAGTTCTGAGAAAAGACAAAGGCTGAAGGAGTGGAGGTTAGAATTTAAAGAGAAAAAAATTAGGATTTTGACTTTTTAACTTATAAAATCAATTTCAATTTCAATACAAGGCGGCCTGATTTGGTTCCCGGATGGGTATTTGCTCATATTCGCTCATAACCTGTTCTGGTTCCTAGATGGGTATTAGCTCATAACCTGTTCATGAACTAGTTTCAACGGATTCTAAAAATTTTAAAACCTGTTCCCGAGCTTATTTTTAGGCGATCCAGTCCAGTTTCCAGGTAAAACTGATTTGGCTGCACACCCCTAGCTATAACGTCACATTTACATTGATGGAAGATGGAAGTTAATGCTCATCTTCTCCTCCTCCTCCACCGTTTATACATCCCAGTAACTATCACTGAGAAGGGGGAGAAGACCGTGAGCTAATCAGCAAAAATGAATGAGAGAGAGAGAGAGAGAGCTCCCGGGTAGATCTCATTTTTATGTTATGTAATCAAAACAACATAAAAATTTCCGTTTCTGCCGATACAATCTCCGACTATGATAAGAAAATATCAACTCTCAAGGATCACTTTCGAACTTGGCAAGAAGAGAAGTAGCAAAAAATTATCGACTCTCAACAATCACTTTTGAACTTGGCAAGAAGGGAAGTAACAACAAACTACACCATACATACTCGCAGAGCCTTACACAAGTTTGGTCGTACACTACTTTTTACCCCCACCTTTTTTTGAACTGACCACTGTCCATCCATCTGCATCAGCCGCCTGAGTTGGCCGCCCCTCGTCTCTGGCTTTGCTGGCCAGAGTCGGGCTCGGCTGAGATTTCGGTGCATCCACCACCATGTACGGTGAATCATCCACAGTCATGTCTTCACTATCACCGTCTTCCTCTTCTTCTCCTTCAACGACCTACATAGACATGAAGTTGTGTCAAGGAGGCTTCATGACTTGCATAACAACTCTCGCGGTTTTGATGTGTCCAGTGGTCTCCAATGCAAGATAAATGTCTCCGTCAATACGCAGATGCACTTTACACAAAATACTTCTGGTGCCGCATGCAATTCACAGTGAGATCATGCAGAAGATGTTTCCCAGAATATAATCGACAAATCCTCTTGTTGAGTGTATTCCTAGTTAATAAGCTGTACATGATAAGATAAATTTCATGTATAGCCAGCCCTGAGAGAAGCATCAGCAACCCTTATTATGCATGGGAATATCAGTTGCATAGTCTTAAAATGTCAAACCTTCAATGAGAACTTCATCTTGAAGACACCCGAATTTACATATCATGCTAAAAAGACCGAAGTACACGGAATGGTGATATAAGAAGAAATTCCCTGGGTCAAGATCTCAAAACAAAGAAAGTGGATTCCAAGCATCAACAACAGAGAAGGGGGAAAAACTGAAATGCAGGGAACGCCACCCAAAAGAATCTTAGCATCACAATAATACATAGACGGCCCTACTGTAGCTCCTCCTCATTATCTCCTTTAATATGCTTCCTACTTGAAAATTAAAGACAAGCAAGCAGAAACCAAATAAAGTTCCATTAAGCATGTCTCCAGTCTCAACCAAGACAGGATTGTAGACGGTTCGACTTGCTAGCACACTCAGCAGAAACTCAATGTGATTGCAGCTACACCAGTGACCATCCCTCACAAGAAATTTCTTTTCCCCCCAAACTTATAGTGAACGAAAAAGTTCAGTCCAGAGCAAGATGCTAAGTATGAAGATATGCACAATTCCCTTGCAAAGGATGAAGGTGGCCATAAGAGAAAGTAAAATATATTGCATAAGATCCATCTGTTTTGTTCATCCTCTTTATGGTCTGACTGAAGCAAAATTCACCACGCGATAACTTTACTCGCCGTTTTCCTAGATCAATTGTCCCAAAGGCTTTGTGATTATATATGCGCGTTGCTTGAAAGGGCAGCTTTTTGCTTCAGAATAACGGTATAATCACTTCCTTTCAGATGTACTATCGAGAATGATAACCCGATTTCTTCAAATTTTTTCCAACAGATACAATACTCACATCATCAAGCAATCGCCGATCACCTCAAACGAGAAAACAATGAAACTACAGTATCCCAGGCAAAGCTTGTCGCAAGAATTACCTGCTTGACATGCACCGGCGCCACTCTCTTCAAGGCAGCCTCCCTCAGCTTCTCAACAGCCGCGAAGTTCCCTTCCAGGCATTCTTCATGCATAATCACCAACTTCTCCGCCACCTGCAGAGCAGTAACGCAGAGACTCAGCACAACGACGACATCGTTTCATCAGCTTAATCCAACAACGGATGCCGCGAGGTCGCTCAGCCGCATACCTCCTCGACGCTGCCGTCTTCGGCCACGGTGTTCAGGGCAATCATGGCTTCGTACAGAAGATCTTCCAAATCGTCGATGTAAAGCGGTTCTAATCGGATCAAAAAAAAAAAAAAAAAAATTACAGCGTTCAGCAAAACGAAACGCGCTACGAAGTCTTCGAAAAACCTCCGCCGCCGCCGCCGCATCGGCGCGGCGTAATCGGGGCGGTGTCGTTACCTTTCGATTGCGTGAACCAGGTGAAGATGTCGTGGCCGAGCTCGTCGGCCCTCTGCCGCGAGTTCCGGCCGCCCCACTCGTTGTCGACCGCCATCTGGAGGGCCGACCACCGGGAGAGCGTCAGCGCCACGCCTTCCCTGAAGATCGGCACCGCCGGCTCCGGCAGCTGCCGCGGCGGCGTCGCAGGTTCCATCTCCATATCTCTCTGTCTCGCTCGCTCTCGATGTTGGAGAAGGTCTGCTGAGGGTTTTCAGAGAGCGGCGAGCGCGGCGCGAAGAAGAAGAAAAGGCGGAGTTTGGAGAGCCGAGCCGAGCCGAGCCGAGCGGTGGGCGCCGCCATGGGGGGCGAGATCAGAACCGGAGCGAACCCGGTTCGGCTTCGGAGGCCTGGTTCGGTTTTTGGGCCTCTCGCAAGTTTTATGTTCAGGATAATGACACGAACAAATAGAATTTTAATCTAATATACAATTTAATACCTAAACTTTTAATTTATTTAATGTAGTATTTGAACTTTAAATCAATGTACAGCCTAAAATTTTGATACAGATAATTATATTGAACAAATTAAAATTCAAGAACTACATTGCTTATTAGTCTAAAGTTCAAGGATTATATTAATCAAATTAAAAATTCAAGGATCAAATTATACATTGGGCCAAAATTTAGGAATTGTTTGTATCATTATCCATTCATGTTCTTGATGCAAAGCAATTTTTTTTTAAAAATTCTTTTTAAGAAATAAAACTGAGAAAAATTTTAAATAAAAATTTAAAATGACATCATTTTCTTAAATAAATGCCTAAATTGAATTTTGTTTCAAATAAGTGCCTGAAATGGCCAAATAATTTCAAATAAGGGCATGAAGTAGAACTTATTTTAAATGAGGGCTTAAAGTAGCTATATTTTCAAGTTAAAAGAAGGGCTAAACTCTCACATCAAAGGACATTCTTGCCTTTTAATTTATTTTTCTTTATTTTTTCCTCTTTCCTTTGCCGGCCATGACGAAGGTTGTCCAACTTAGGTGAGGCCAACCCTCATTAACATTGGGCAAGGGCGCTCCTTGCTAGATCTACAAGGGTTGCCCTCACTAGATTTTGCTTGAGCGATGCTTGCCCCACCCAGCCCAAGCAAGGCAACCCTTGCCCAACATTGGCAAAGGCAACCCTTACCAAATTCAGCGAGTCCTAGTTTGAGGCAGGTGACCTCCGTTGACCATCAACGGTGATGGCCGAGGGAGGGAAGAGGAAAAAATAAAAGAAAAAGAAAAAGAAAAAGAAAAAAATGGTTACAATTTTTTATGAAATACCCTTTTCCGATGATTGGAATAGTCATTGGTCACCTAAAGGCTCTTATTTGAAAGGATTTGGCTACTTTAGACTCTCATTTGAAACAAAATCTACTTCAAGCTCTTATTTAAGAAAACGAGAGTATTTTGGGCCTCATTTAGAATTTTTCCTAAAATTTGGCAACTTTTCTTTTCTTTTTTTCTTGATTTCCTAAAATGTGGCAAGTTACCATAAAGGTCGGTAAATTTAAGTAATTGTTAGTAAATTGTTTATTTGAATGTTCAGCCAAAATCGAGGTGTTAATAAGTTATATAAATAAAAGATTGATTATCGGAATGATTTACCAAACCCTTTCTCATTAAGTTTCCCAATAATTCTAAATTACTTGCTTCCATTTGAGTGACTTTCAAAATAATATGAATTGACATAAAATTAACATGCCCGAGTGTTTTTTTTTTTTTTTTGGTAGGTTTAACAAAAAATTGTAAATTCTTCGCGATAGCACGACTTCTTATATTAGATATGCAAATAGGAATTCCCAATTCTCAATAATAAATGATAATTACTGTATCGATGAACTTTGTATACATAGAGAATCGATCAATATTCATCTCCTTCACTATCTCGATCTTCATGAGTCTAAGCAACTTGGAAAGCCTGAGTTCAGCCACCGGATTATATGAAAAACAAGTTCACAACTGCCTTAGCCAATGTGCTTTATCAGTCTTCTGCTGATAAAACTAAGCTTCCCTCATAGAATATCTGGTAAGTTGCTTGTAAGATCAATATAAGGTAATTTGGTACCCGAAAAATGATCATGAAGCACAGCGCACCGAATCAGAAGCTTGGGTTTCATCTATATGAGTTCTTCTGGTATCACAGCATTGAAAATTTGAAAATAGAACAGGACCGAAGCATGGAATTGAACAACGTTCGTAGGAAATTACAGACATAAGAGGAAAGGATCATATAGTGTCTCATTGACACATAAGTTCCGGCAAACATCTTAACATGCTGAATCTCAAACAAAAGCAAGTCGTTCCTGGGAGTGAGTTGGAGTCGCTTGGAACGGCATCAACATGTGAAAACCAGTAGTTGACATTTCAGTAGACAAGTTGAGATCTCCATGAATAGGCGGCCTGTTTATTTCCACACTAACTTCAGATCGAGTTGTGGCTATTGTCACTCTAGTCAAAAGTCATGTTTTGAGCCTCGTCCCTGATCGAATCGAAAAGGGCGGTCGAAAGATAACGCTCTCCGAAACTAGGGAAAACAACCTGGAAGGAGAGCAGAGGGAGAAAGTCAGGGCCAGAATAATGGCATGAGAGGGAACACTGTGCATGTAGTAATTGAAGGTGGGAATTAGTAGGAAAGCAAAGAGTCAGAACAAAGACAAACACCGAATCATCAAGGAAGAAGTAATTGTATCGCTTTTTAGCTTGAGGCGTTGCAGATGAACAAAATGCAAAGAAGTTGATGCTTACAACGATCAGTTTTCCTGCAAATTCTGGCTGCTTTCCCAACTTTATGGCAGCTGCAGCTGCAGCTCCTGAAGAGATCCCTACCTACGCAAAGACAAAGCAGAAGATTGCCAAAGGGGAGAAAGCAAAAGGTGGTTAGTAAATAAGGGCCATCACAGCCATATGGTCAGAAATTTTCTCATGAGGGATCACTTCATGCATCCGGAAAAAGAAGACGGGTTATGACAGAGACAAAAGATAGTACCAATAGACCCTCTTTCAGGGCAAGAAGCTTAGCAGTCTCAATAGCTTCCTCACTTGATATCTGAAGCCACAAAATGTCACGTAATTAAATCAATTAAGGAAAGTTTCCTCAACTTGACGGTCAAGGCGGATAGTCTAACCAAATTTTCAGCCTAATGTTGGAAACTTACTTGGAGGACTTCGTCGAGCAAGCTGACGTCCAAAACTGGTGGGATGAAACCAGCACCAATTCCTTGTATCAAGTGCATGCCTACACGTGTTTCAGACATCAAGTAATCGACCAAAAAGAGTTAATATGTATCAAAATGTCGGTAGCATAGATCTGGACAGGAGGATGAAAAAAAAGGTAAAATTTGTCTCCTACATAGCACAATGCCATTTCTTCATGCTTTTTGCCCGTTCTACCATCGTTATTGAGGATATAACAGTCACCTGCCCCGCCCCGCAAAAACAAAAAGGAGGAGGATAGAACTCACTCCTAACTCAGTTATATCCAAAGTTGCACTGCACAGAGTTCCAACGACAGCAAAGACGAGCCAGAGAGGGGAGAAGATAAATCCATGCACTCACCTGGATTTCCGCCATTCAGGACTGCACTTTCAACTGGCTCGACGCCATACACCTGGACGTAAATGGGAGAGCATATAATGACATATACTTAGCGGTCATTTCTCTCTCTGAAACTAACGGAACACAAGATTGGAATTCCAGCTGACCTTGATTTCTGGGTTTCTTTCCTTGAGGAATTTGCCCACGCCAGTTACAGTGCCTCCTGTCCCTATTCCTGAAACGAAGGCATCCACCTTTCCTCCCGAGTCCTTCCATATTTCTGGGCCAGTAGTTTCATAATGAATCTACAGACACCACCGCAAACCAACTCTTCAATCATTCAAATTATGGACATAAATGTGTATACATATAAATTAAAAGAATCAGGCAGAAGAAAATCAACAATTAAAATAAAGAACCTTTGGATTTGCAGGATTCTCAAACTGTCGGAAGAAGTGACTATTCGGTGTCCTGTGCTGGATCTCCTCAGCCTTTTGAAAGACCCCATCTAATCCCTTGGCCGGATCTGTGATATATACCTCAGCTCCAAAAGCTCGCATTATAATTCTTCTCTCAATACTACATGGAGCCGGCATGACAAGGATTAGCTTGTAGCCCTTAAGGGCTGCAATAAAAGCCAAACCAATGCCGGTGTTGCCACTGGTGATTTCGATAAGGACGGTCTTCAATTGCCATACATCCATCAAAAACCATTTTCCAAAATCAGAAGGTTAAACATAGGCAAAAGTGACCGTGTAAATGTTCAGAATAGCGCTTTTAGACCCATGTAATTCACCTTTCCTGGAGTTATCAGGCCTTTTTCCTCAGCATCTTGGATCATGCTAAGTGCGATCCTGCATAAATTGTATTGATGAATATCTATCAGTGTGCGCTAATAAATGCAAGCCAGCGGTAACAGAGGGATAATTGTTGCTTGCCTATCTTTAACGCTAGAACAAGGCTCCATATTCTCAAGCTTCGCAGCAATACGAGCAACACAGCCTTCCACAACATTATTGAGATAAACCATTGGAGTATTACCTATTAACTGCATAATACAATGAGAAACACGTTAATTGGATAGCACACGACCAACATGAACTTTGTGAGAATCATAATGACAATGGGAAAATGGCATTAATAGAGAGTTTACCTCGGTGACGTCTCTCTTGATAGCACACTGTCCCTCCATGTCGTGTTTTCGCAACAATCTAGAAGCCAACAAGGAAATAAATTGCGAGATAAGTCTTCCAATTGAAGGTCAATTGAGAAGCGACAACCAAGGGACTGATCTTGTTTGTAATTCCATCAATGCATATTGCATTCTATATATGGCTCATTCCACAAAAGAGTAGCCAAGGCCATGCGTCTACTAAACTACATCACTCCAGCACGAAGGGCAAGCAAATGATATCGAATGAAGCCAACTTGCAGCAACAAACTGAACACTTAAATCAGCTCAATCATAGGCAAAATAGAGGAAAAAAAAGGCATGGACGAAATTCATCGACTGTCAACTTCGATGAAAGAGCAGTGAAAACACACAATTCCCTGACTTTCACGTCCTCTAGGAGAATATCTACACCTATTTCGAGTGAGCATTTGAGAAATTAAAAGACATTCTGAAGCAATTAACTACACAGCATGCCTCACTTCTTTTTCTGATAGTATAATCTTTTCATCCTTCGTGTCTAGCAACAAAGCACCAACATCTTGAGATATCAGGTTTCAAAATAAGCTCGGCAGGATTTTGGTCAACACCCATACGTTTCACCATAATTTTTTTTTTTTTTTTAAAGAACAAATGTGAAGAAAGCTCCAGAAACTCTCACAAACTTCAATGGGCACCCATAAAAAAGAGCAGGAGAAGAGTAAGCAGCAACAATCAAAACATTGCAATCGCTGTTTTATTAACAAACTCACCAGACCACTTATCAGAAAACGCAGTATGCCTCGCCAATCGCTCTGCAGGGGAAAGCTATTCGAGCAATGCGAGTTTAAATAGAGGAGACTGGATTGAACCCAGTAAGGAAGATAAGGCAGACAGTGACGAGGAGGAGGAAACTGGAGCACGCAAAGGTCGTAGAGTTCAAGAAGACAAACTAAAACTTGCTTGTCAAGGTAAAGAAAAAGGAAGTCAAGGATTCATTTATTATAGATTTCGAAGCTTCCGCTGCCTGTCCACTGCTTCGTCACCACCATCTTCCACTTCTCTTATTGGGGCGGAGTTGGCCGCCTATAATATAATATTCAAAAGGCTTTGAATCTCTCTCTCTCTCTCTCTCGCACACACAAAGGAGCATTGACTTCCTGTTTCCGTCAATTCACGATTTTCACTCCCTCTTCAACCTCGTTAAATCATGTCTCAAGTTTGAAAGTTTGCAAAACGCAATCCGTTGGATAAATTTTTATTATTTGATTGTGAATATATTTTTCTGATAAAGATAATATTTAAGATTACGCACAAGAAAAAAAATTCGAAATTCTTTTTGGATCTTAGCTGTCTTCGGTCAACAGAAGAAGCTTCCTCGGACTACATGAAGGTTTACAAAATAGGAAATAATATAAAATTAAATAAAAATGAAGGGTTTCGAACCTTTACTTGTAGAAGAAGAAGTGGTTCACATTGAATATTTAAGTTGGTGAGCCGAGACCAAAATTTTGACCTTGGACACACATATAAAAAGCATAACACATTCATTCTTGAGGAGGAGCCGCAAGATTTGAGTGCCGCACAAGAAAGTCGTCTAGAAAGAAGCCACGCAAAGCCTTGAATAGGAACGCGAAGCCGTACGTATTCGGACCAAAGACGAACATTGGAGTTCCTGATTTTAGCGTACATAGAGTGTTTTTTTGTTTTGAGCTTAAATACGTGATAATTTTGTGCAGTGAGTTTATGTCAAAATGAGTTACTTATTTATAAACACTTTGGGTTTGGGTTTAAATTTAAGTATGGGAAACACTCGAGCATGTGAGCGATTGTAAACTCTAATTTTCTGATTATAGTGGATTATTTGCTGCTGGCTCTTCTCATGAACGTAGGTACCAATACTCGGACCAAACCACATAAATTTTTGGTGTCATTATTTTCATTTATTTTTTTTGGTGATTTTACATTGACGTAAATTGCAAGATCCTGTCGTTTTTTGCATATTATATTCCAACAATTGGTATCAAAATTTGGGATCAAAATTCTTGATTGTGATTTAGAGTTTTTGTTTGTCTGATTATTATTTGGAAATTCTATTGTTGTAATTATGTCTAAGAGGAAATATGAAATTAAGAAGTTTAACGGGAGAAACAACTTTGAGTTATAGAGTATTAAAATGCAAGCATTATTGACAATCCAAGCTTTGGCCAAAGCACTAGATGATGAAGATGAATTGTTAATTATAATGAAAGCCTTTGAGAGGGTAGAGTTAAAGAAAAGAGCAAATAGCACAATTCTATTAAATTTGTCAGATGAGGTTTCGATAGAGGTTGTCGATGAGAAGGATACTGCAGCATTATGGGCTAAACTTTAAGTACTTTATGTGAAGAAATGTTTGAATAATCGCTTATACATGTTGAGGAGAATGTTTCAATTTAGTTATATCGAAGGTACGTCTATCAGAACCCACCTAGCTGAATTTAATAAACTCATAATGAATTTAAAGAACGTCAGTAAGATACTTGATGATGAAGAATATGGCATGATATTGTTAGCTTCTTTATCAGAGTCATGGGAGTACTTTACCGATTCACTGTTGCAGGGGCGTATTACTATTACCTCAAAACAGGTAAAGTTCACTTTATTCTCTAAGGAGTGGTAGAGAAAGTTGTGAGATGATGGTCTGGCGCAAGGAGTAACGCAATCACTGACGATTCGGGCTAGAGAACATTAAGGGTCTAGCAGCAGTAAAGGTAAAAGTAGATTGAAATCACGCCATAAAAAGTTCAAGGGACACATGAAGTGCTTCGAGTGTCACGAGGAGGGGCATATCGGGAGAGATTGTCCAAAGCGGAAAATTAAAGGTGATAGGCAGAATGCCACAAGTAGTGTGGCGAACGTTGCCAAGGGGAGCACTAGTGATGCAGAAATGCGTGACTACTATTTTGTTAGGAGACAAATAGGTACAAGATTCGGGGTGTTCTTATCATATGACGCTTCATAAGAACTGGTTTACTACTTACTATACTGTAGATAGTGGTAGAGTTCTTTTGGGGAATAACGTAGTTTGTAAGGCTGTGGGGATAGGACAATTCGGATTCGAATGCACAATGGGATGGTGTGCATATTAATAGATGTGAGGCATGTATCGGAGCTCAAGAAGAATCTTATTTTTCTAGGGACACTCGACGACATCAAGTGTAGGTACACTGCTGAAGGTGGAGTACTGAATATCTCTTGAGATGCCATGATAGTGATGAAGGGGAAGAAAGTGAATACTCTCTATCATCTACTTAGAGAGACCATGACTAAAATTGCTGCAGTTTCATTAGGTGAGTCAGACTCTAACTTGACTCGTTATAGCATATACATTTAGGACATATGAGTGAGGCATGTGTGACGATGCTAAGTGAAAGAGGGTTATTAAATGGTCAAAAGACAGGGAAACTGGACTTATGTGAACATTGCATTTTTGGGAAGCTACAACGAGTTAAGTTTACTACAGCTATTCATTCGACCAAATGATCAGTTGAATATATTTATTCAGACGTCTAGGCTCGTCTTCGATTCCTTCGAAAGGAGGTGCCCTATATATGCTAATATTTATTGACGACTATCCGAGGAAGATATGGGTATAATTTCTGAAACACGAATATGATGTGTTTAATATGTTCGAGAAATTTAAGGTATTGATCGAGAAGTAGTTATATAAACAAATCAAGTGTCCAAGAACTGATAATGGTATGGAGTTCTATTATAAAGACTTTACTGAATTCTGTGAGAAAGAATGTGTTGTGAGACACCGTATAGTACTTAGGACATCACGGCAGAATGACGTGGTAGAACGGAAGAATAGAACTTTGCTTGAGTGAGCTCGATGCATGCTTTCGCATGCAGGACTTGACAAGGAATTTTGAGCCGAAGCAGTGAATATGACATGTTACCTAGTTAATCGATCCCCATCATTTCCTATCGAGTGGAAGACTATGGTCGGGGAGACCTGTTGACTACTTCAGATTACGTATATTCGAATGTTCTGCATATGCTCATGCGAGTGATGGTAAGCTTGAGCCGAGGGCGAAAAAGTGCATATTTTTGGGTTATGCACATGGAGTGAAAGGCTACTGGCTGTGATGTACTGATTCCACATCAGTCGGTTTTCTAATTAGCAAAGATGTGATCTTCGACGAGATTACAATACTTCAACAAGGGAGTTTTGAGACACAACAAGTAGAGAATACATATCATGGTGTCATTAACAAAGTGGAGCTTCAAGTGGAGACTTTGAGGACACTTAGCACAACTGTAGCACACTATAGCCGCAGTTAGACAGAGAAGGTAAATTAAATTATCGGTACATTATGGTTATATAAATATTGCTTATGCATTGATTGTAGGTGATGAGGTGGAGACAGATGAGCCTTCGTCTTACTTTGAGGCGATATCTAATTTTGAGTCGTCGTAATGGCTAGAGGCTATGAGTGAAGAGATGGAATTACTCCATTGAAATTAGACATGGGAGCTGGTTAAAGTACCAAAAAACTAAAAGATTGTCGGAAGTAAATGGGTCTTTAAATGAAAAGAGGGCATCTCCGATGTCGAGGCAGCGAGGTATAAAGCGAGACTTGTGGCGAAAAAGTATACACAGTATGAGGGCATTGATTACAATGAGGTGTTCTCTTCTGTGGTAATACATATTTCTATTCGTGTTTTATTTGCCTTAGTTGCTTTGTAGGATTTTGAGTTAGAGCAGCTAGATGTGAAAATTGCGTTTCTTCACGAGGAGTTGGAGGAGCAAATTTATATGAGGCAGTTAGAGGGATTTGCTATCAGATCATGTTTACTTGTTGAAGAAATATTTGTATGGGCTGAAACAGTCTCCTAGGCGGTGGTATAAACGTTTTGATGCTTTCATGGCTAGTCAAGACTATTTTAAAGGTCAGATGGATAGTTGCGTTTACTTTAGGAGATTGGAGGATGGGTTTTTAATTTATCTACTTTTATATGTTGATAATATACTGATAGCAGTTAAGAATATGTCTGATATTGATGTGCTGAAGAGGTAGTTAAATGCTAAATTTGAGATGAAAGATGTAGGTGCTATAAAGAAAATATTGGGTATGGAGATTTTGCGTGATAGGACTACAAGAGTTTTATGTCTATCTCAAAAGAAATATATTAAGAAGATCATGGCACGTTTTAATATGCAGTTAGCAAAATCTATAAGTATACATTTAGCGAAACACTTTAAACTTTCAGATAAATTATCACCGTAGACAGAGGAGGAGGAAGAGGAGCATATGTCCCATATTCCTTATTTTAGTGCCGTTGGTAGTATTATGTATGTTATGGTGTGCACTAGACCTGATATTTCACAAGTTATGAGTGTGGTTAGTCGCTATATGAAGCATCCTGATAAAGCTCATCGAGAAGCTATGAAGTGAATCCTCAAATATTTGAATGGGACAACAAATGTGGGTATAGTGTACCAGAGGGACAGCAATGGTAATAAGACTATTGGTTTTGTGGATTCGAATCACACTAATGACTTGGATGATTGCAGATTTTTAGCAGGATACGTATTTACGTTAGTAATTGGTGCAGTTAATTAGAAATGAGGATCATATTGCATTGTCTTCGACTGAGGCAAAGAACATGACACTAACCTTTGTAGCGAAAGAGACGATATGGTTACGAAATTTGCTTTAGGACTTTGGGTTAGAATAAAAAAGTGTGAATATACACTGTGATAACCAATGTGCGATATATTTAGTATATAATCCAATTTATCACGAGCGAATAAAGTATATCAACATCAGGTACAACTTTATTTGAGATATCTTAGCTAAAGGTAATATTATTGTCAACCCGATAGACATGAGTGCATTTGGATGAGCATTTAGAAAGCCCATTCAAGCCCCAAAGCCCTTTCACCTCAAATTGAGGTGTTTGGCAACCATTCTTCAAGGGTCTTTCAAGTGAAAGTCGACCCTTGGGAATGCTGAAGGGCTGATTTAATGAAAATAGTAGGTTGCCTATTTTACCCTCAAAACTTTATTGAAAAACCACTTTTGTCCATTTTGAAAACAAAAAAAACCCCAGATCTTGTTCTCTTCCCACCCTTCCATCGCTTTGCACCTTTCCATTGCTCTCTCCCTCATGACGACTGCTTCTCGCTTGACTGCACTCTTCGCTCAACTGCGCTTTTCCTTTGCTAGCTCAAGTGCTCATCCTCTGCAAATTCGTCTCTCCTTTTCTCCCCCTCGCTCCTGAAGCCCGATGTTCCTGGTGAGGTTCTGTTTTGGTTCAAACCTTTCTTAACTCGAGGATCTTGGCTTAGAGGCACCAAGGTGGCCGGCAGATTCGTATAGAGCTTGCCCTCTAGCCGCCTTCTCCGAGCCTAGTAAGGACCCACGGTTGAACCTAAGTCCGCGAACCTCTTTGCCATGCTTGATCTGTCCTTTCTTGAGTGAGGTGGGAGTCGACTCCATTTCTTTAGTTATCGCTCATGTCAGACCTGAATGAGTTCGTTTTGTTGAATCCTAACGTTGCTTGTTCATTACTTTTGAGTTTGCGTGTGCGCTCGAGTTCCCAACAAATCAATATTTGCTCCCCAACTTGCTGCTTACCATGTGTTCGTTGAATTGGCCGAACCAAGTTAGCGTATAGTTTCATTCCGTATCTGGGTTCATTGTTTGCTTGGAGTCTTATGTTTCAATGCCATGTGAGAGCTATTATGCTGGAGTGGAGATCATGTTTGCCGATCACTCGTGAAATGTATGAGTCTATTTCCACATGTTTCTCTTTTCTTCGTGTTCCCCTCTCTCTGATGGAAGAATTGGAGTGGGAAGCTCCAATGACGAGCTTCACCCAACATTATTAGACTCTTTTTTTTTTTTTTTGTCAGTCCTACTCTATACCTATTCTACACTCACTCTCAGACTTTTGCCCTGCCTCTTGCAGGGCGTGGGCGTCGAAACCCACTCCTGAAACTTGTGCATCCCCACCCCATCCCTCCCTGAGAAGGTGGAGGTTTGAACCCCTTACCTCCCCCTTCCATGTTGGAAGGGTGGCCACTGGGGCGAATCCTAGTGGTTACATTATTAGACTCTTTAGAAGGTGTAGAAGTTCTACAGGTTATGTCAGGTTTTGATCATAGTCTGGTGTTGTAGTTGAATGATCTATAGTTTTAATAAATTTATTAATTTTATTAATTTTTCTCTTTTTCTTTTCTTTTTCCATTTTCATCTTCTACTTCCTCGATTGTTGACCCTCGTCTAGCTAGTCGCCGACCATGACCGAGGCCAATAATCGACCAAAAGGAAAAACAAGAAAAACAAGAAAAGGAAAGAGAAGAAAAAAAGAGAAAAGAATAAAAATTGGGCTTAATTCTGAAATTGTTCTCGGGAATAAGAAGTAACTTTTTTTTATTATTATTCTGTTCCAAATCTATTCTCGGGAACCAAAAAAAAAGAAAAAAAAATTACTAAATAGATTTCTACTCTTTTGTTCTTGGAAGAAAAAAATAGGATTAGATACTATTTGAAGTATTACAAGATAGGGCCTAAGTTACCGCTCCAATTTGAGTGACTTCCAAAATTACATGAATTGACACAAAATTAGCATGCTTGAGTGTATTTTTTTTTGTAGGTTTAACAAAAAAAATATAATGGATCGTGATAACACAACTTCTTGTATATATATTAGACACATGAATAAGAATTGCCAGTTCTTTGTTATAAATGATTATTACCCTATCATTGAGCATTGTATATTTATGATACGTTTCGTGATATTTATGTTATGGGAAATGATTTATTTTCAAAAATAGTCTTTTTCTATCTATATTTCTTGAAACAATTTATAAGTAAATGAATGCATTTGACAATTACACAAAATTTCTATTTTTAGAATAAAAAGAATAATGGGAATGCATTTGGTACGGTCCACAAATTTGTTTGTAATGTAGATTTTTTTTTTTTTAAAAAAAATTTAAGATTTTTGTTTTGTTTTGTTTTCTTCTTCTTCCTTATTGTCACTAGCCAACCATCCGCCAACTAATTGTGGCATCGGCCGAGAGGTGGCAAATAGCTAGCAAGCGATGGCAAGGAAGAAGAAGAAAAGAAAAAATAAAATAACTTATCTTTAGAAATTGTTCCTAAGCACAAGAAGTTATTTTTTTCTACTTATTGTTTTAGTTTCAAATCTATTTTCCATTCACTTTTTTATTTCGGGAAATGGAAAAATTAATTGATGTTATCAAATGGATTTTTTTTTTTTTTTAATTCCGAGAAACAAAATAAGAGAAGCGTTGCTATGCGCACCCTTAAAAAATCCTTCGATATTCACCTTCATTCACTATCTTGATCTTCATAAGTTTAAGGATGATAACTATTTTGTTTCTCTATTTCACTATTTTTCTATTCCCTGAAATATGTTTATAATAAAAATCCATTTGGTAATGTAATTTCATTTTTTTAATTTCTGAAATAGATTTCTACTCAGAAATAGATTTGGACCACAAGTCGAAGTTAAAATTTTTAAATTTTTTATTTCTAGAACAAAAATGAAAAATGAAAACTTTCCTCATCGTTCACTCTTATCATCATCTGCCACCCCTTGGCCACCGTTTGTTGGACGCCCCTCGACCGTCACTTTTCTATTCCAGGAGATAGAAAAATTAATTAACGTTACCAAATGGATTTCCTTGTTTCCTTAAATTCCAAGAAGCAAAAGAAGAGAAGCGTCGCCAAGCACACCCTTAAAGAATCCATCGATATTCGCCTTCGTTCACTACCTTGATCTTCATAAGTCTAAGGGCATGCAAGAAAATCATTATGTTTCTTTATTTCACTATTTTTTTATTCCCTGGAACAGGTTTAGAATAGAAATCCGTTTGATAACGCAATTTCGTTTTTATATTTTTGGAATAGATTTCTACTCCGGAAATAACTTTAGACCAAAAATTAGAAGTTAAAACTTTTAGTTTTTTTTTTTTTTAAAGTGAAAAATGAAAACTTTTCTCATTGTTCATTCTCGTCACTCTGGCCACCCCTTGGCCGCTGTTTGCTGAACGACCCCTAACCGCTAGATGCCTAGAGGGAAAATTTTTGTGTCATTATAAACGAATTTCCATTTCAAGAATAAAAATTTTATAAGGTTATCAAACGCATATTTTTGCCTAGAATCTTGTCCGAGGAATAGAAATAGAAAAATGAATTTCTAGCCAGGAATTCATTTTTAAAACAGAATGGTTATTAGTGTGTTTTAAGCAACTTGGAAAGTCTAAGTTGATCCACCAGATCAAATGCAAGACAAGTTCATGATTGCCAGTGCCAATGTGCTCTATCAGTCTTCTGCCGATAAAGCTAAGCTTCCCTCTCATGGAATATCTGCTAAGTTGCTTGTAAGATCAATGTAAGGTAATTTGGTACCTGAAACATGATAATGAAGCACAGTGCGATGAATCAGAAGCTCGGGTTTCATTTGTACGAGTTTTTTTGGTATTACGGCATCGAAAGTTTGAAAATAGAACGGACCAAAGCATGGAATCAAATAAAGTTCATATGGAATTACAGACATCTTATTCAGATGCTAGAGTCCCTAAGATTGCAAGAGAGTGGAAAAGATCATATAAAGCGTCTCATTGACAAATTAGATCCGGCAAACATCTTAACGTACTGAATCTCCAATAAAAGCAAGTCATTCCTGGGAGTGAGAATGGAGTTCTCGTAATGTGCTCAGAACGGCATCGGAGGCCCATAGGCAGCATTCCAGTAGACAAGTTGAGATCACCATTAATAGGGCGGCCTGCTTATTTCACACTAACATCGGATCAAATAGTGGCTATTGTCACTCTAATCAAAAGTCATGTTTTCAGCCTCGTCCCTGATTGAATCGAAAAGGGCGGTGGAAAGATAACGCTCTCCGAAACTAGGGAAAACAACCTGGAAGGAGAGCAGAGGGAGAAAGTCAGGGCCAGAATAATGGCATGAGAGGGAACACCGAGCATGCGGAAATAGAAGGCGGGAATTAGAGTAGAGCGTAAGTGTCGAATCAAAGACAAACACCAAATCATCAAGGAGAAATAACAGTATCTCTTTTTAGCTTAAGGCGTTGCAGATGAACAAAATGCAAAGAAGTTAGTACTTACAACAATCAGTTTTCCTGCATATTCCGGTCGCTTTCCCAACTTTATTGCAGCTGCAGCTGCAGCCCCTGAAGAGATCCCTACCTACTCAAAGACAAAGTGGAAGATTGCCAAAGGTGAGAACGCAGAAGGCAGTTAGTTTCAGTAGGGGCCATCACTGAAATATGCTCTAAAATGTTCTTGTGACAGATCACTTTGTGCATCAGGAAAAAGAAGATGGGTTCCGACAGAGTTAAAAGTCAGTACCAATAGACCCTCTTTCAGGGCAAGAAGCTTAGCAGTCTCAATAGCTTCCTCACTTGATATCTGGCGCAACAAAATGTCATGTAATTTAATCAGTTAAGGAAAGTATCCTCAACTTAACAGCAAGGTGGATAGACTAACCAAATTTTCAGCCTAATGTTTGAAACTTACTTGGAGGACTTCATCGAGCAAGCTGATGTCCAAAACTGGTGGGATGAAACCAGCGCCAATTCCTTGTATCAAGTGCTTGCCTATGATACGTTTCAGACATCAACTAATCAACCAAAAACAGTTGATACATATCAAAAAATAGGTACTATAGATCTGGACAGGACAATGAAAAAAAATGTGAAATTTGTCTCCCACATAGCACAATGCCATTTCTTCATGCTTTTTGCCCGTTCTACCATTGCTGCTGAGGATATAACAGTCACCCACCCTGCCCCACAGAAACAAGAAGGAAAAGGATAGAACTCGCTCCTAACCCAGTGATATCCAAAGTTGCACTGCTCAGAGTTCCAACGACAGCAAAGATGAGTTAGAGAGGAGAGAAGATAAATCCATGCGCTCACCGGGATTTCCACCATTCAGGACTGCACTTTCAACTGGCTCAACGCCATACACCTGGACGTAAACGAAAGTATATAAAGACATATACTTAGCGGTTATTTATCTCTCTGAAACTAACCGAACACACGGTTGGAATTCAAGCTGACCTTGATTTCTGGGTTTTTTTCCTTGAGGAATTTGCCCACACCAGTTACAGTTCCTCCCATCCCTATTCCCGAAACGAAGGCATCCACCTTTCCTCCCGAGTCCTTCCATATTTCTGGGCCAGTAGTTTCATAATGAATCTACAGACACAATCGCAAATCAACTCTTCAATCCTTCAAAGTGTGGACATAAATGCATATCCAGATAAATTAAAAGAATGAGGCAGAAGAAAATCAACAATTAAAATAAAGAACCTTTGGATTTGCGGGATTCTCAAACTGTCGGAAGAAGTGACTATTCGGTGTCCTGTGCTGGATCTCCTCAACCTTTTGAAGGACCCCATCTAATCCCTTGGCCGGATCCGTGATATATACCTCAGCTCCAAAAGCTCGCATTAGAATTCTTCTCTCAATACTATATGAAGCTGGCATGACAAGGATTAGCTTGTAGCCCTTGAGGGCTGCAATAAAAGCCAAACCAATGCCAGTGTTACCACTGGTGATTTTGATAAGGACGGTCTTCAATCGCCATACATCCATCAAAAACCATTTTCCAAAATCAGTAAGTTAAACATAGGCAATAGTGATCATGTAAATGTTCAGAATGAAGCTTTTAGACCCATGTAATTCACCTTTCCTGGAGTTATCAGACCTTTTTCCTCAGCATCTTGGATCATGCTAAGTGCGATCCTGCATAAATTGTATTGATGAATATCTGTCAGAGTGTGCTAATAAATGCAAGCTAGCAGTAACAGAGGGATAATTGTTGCTTGCCTATCTTTAACGCTAGAACAAGGCTCCATATTCTCAAGCTTCGCAGCAATGCGAGCTACACAGCCTTCCACAACGTTATTGAGATAAACCATTGGAGTATTGCCTATTAACTGCACAATACAATGAGAAACACGTTAATTAGATAGCACATGACCAACAGGAACTTTGTGAGAGAACTGTAGTGACATTGGGAAAATGCCATCAATAGAGAGTTTACCTCGGTGACATCTCTCTTGATAGCACACTGTCCCTCCATGTCGTGTTTTTGCAACAAACTAGAAGCCAACAAGGAAATAAATTGCGAGATAAGTCTGCCAATTGAAAGTCAATTGAGAAGCGACAACCAAGGGACTGATCATGTTTGTAATTCCATCGATGTATTTTGCATTCTATAAATTGCTTATTCCACAAAAGAGTAGCCAAGGCCATGCGTCTACTAAACTACATCGCTCCAGCATGAAGGGCAAGCAAATGATATTGAATGAAGCCAACTTGCAGCAACAAACTGAACACTTAAATCAGCTCAATCATAGGCAAAATAGGGGAAAAAAAAAGGCATGGACGAAATTCATCGACTGTCAACTTCGATGAAAGAGCAGTGAAAACACACAATTCCGTGACTTTCACGTCCTCTAGGAGAATATCTACACCTATTTCGAGTGAGCATTTGAGAAATTAAAAGACATTCTGAAGCAATTAACTTCACAGCATGCCTCACTTCTTTTTCTGATAGTATAATCTTTTCATCCTTCGTGTCTAGCAACAAAGCACCAACATCTTGAGATATCAGGTTTCAACATAAGCTCGGCAGGATTTTGGTCAACACCCATACGTTTCACCATAATTTTTTTTTTTTTTAAAAGAACAAATGTGAGGAAAGCTCCAGAAACTCTCACAAACTTCAATGGGCACCCATAAAAAAGAGCAGGAGCAGCGAAAGCAGCAGCAATCAAAACATTGCAATTCGCTGTTTTATTGACAAACTTACCAGACCACTTATCAGAAAACGCAGTATGCCTCGCCAATCGCTCTGCAGGGGAAAGCTATTCGAGCAATGTGAGTTTAAATAGAGGAGACTGGATTGAACCCAGTAAGGAAGATAAGGCAGACAGTGACGAGGAGGAGGAAACTGGAGCACGCAAAGGTCGTAGAGTTCAAGAAGACAAACTATAACTTGCTTGTCCAGTTAAAGAAAAAGGAAGTCAAGGGTTCATTTGCAGATTTCGAGGCTTGGTCTCCACCATCTTCCACGTCTTTTTTTTATGGGTTAATCTGAAAAATTCCAAACTAAAGTATATTTATGACAAATTTATTATGAACTATTTTTTTACCACAAAAACCCTAAATTGATAAACCTTTGACAAATTTACCCCAAACCGATACACTTGTGACAAATTTACCCTTTGCTATTTTTCTTAAAATTTAATTAAGTTAACTGACACGTGACAATTGACCGGTAAACCAATTTGAGATTTTACGCTCCGTTTGTCACAATTTACAATTTTTGTGATTTTTTTTTGTGGTATTAATTTAATTTAGCGGAGGGTATAATTGTTACAAATTGATCAATTTGGGGTTTTTTATGATCAAATAAATTAATTTGGGGTAAATTTGTCATAAATATACAAGTTTAGGGTTTTTATGGTCGATCGGGATAAATTTGTCATAGGTGTCTTAGTTTGGGGTTTTTTATGGTTAAAAAAATAATTTGGGGTAAATTTGTCGCATGTATATCGGTTTGGGGTTTTCGGGGTATTAATCCTTTTTTTTATTGAGGCCGAGTCGGCCGCCTATAATATAATACTCAAAAGGATTTGAATCTCTCTCTCTCTCTCTCTCTCTCTCACACACAACGTTACGCAGAGCAGCGTTGACTTAGAATTCGTTAAGATAAGGTCACCGTTTCCGTCAATTCACGATTTTCACTCACCCGTCAGCCTGGCCTCGGGGCTGCCCACTATGGTCATGTAGGTTTAAATATGTTTCTTTCCCCGGAACACATGTTTTTGTTAAAAGAATAAAAACGTGTTTATTTATATTTTTATTTTTGAAAAAATATTTATTTTTCATTTTCGGGAATATATTTGGAACAAAAATAAGAAGTAGAAAAAACTTGTTTATTATTTTCATGAACAATTTCGAGAAACACTTTTTTTCTTTGGTCGGTTCTTTGGCTCGCCGTCAAGGGCTAACAACCTCGTTGGAGCGTCTCTCGCCCTCGACGAGGCCGAGCCTCATCGATGGTTGGGTGAGGTTGGCCTTGTCGGGGACCGGCGAGCCTTGTCGTGGCTAGGCAAGGCCATCGGCCCTCATCGGCCGGTCGGCGGCCATAGGCGAGATCGGTGACCGACCAAAAGGAAGAAAAAAGAAAAGAGAAAAAATATTAAAGAATAAAAAATAATATAAATTTATTAAACTGTTTCTATTTTTTTTTCTATTCTAAGAATAGAAACTTTATGTGATTACTAAACACATTCTTCTATTCAAAAATTATTCCAGAAACAAAAATCCATAGAACAATTTTGAATAGATACCTTACCAAATGTGCCCTAAATAACAACCAGCTAAGAACAAGAGCCTCTGCTCCCAAGAAGAAACAAGAAGGCTCCTAGAGCGAGTTCATTGAACCCACAAGCAACATAAGTAGCATCTCCGTTACGCAGAGCAGCATTGACTTAGCATTCGTTACGATGAAGTCACTGTCTCCGTCAACTCAAGATTTTCACTCACTCATCAGTCTGTCGTCTAGGCTGCCCGCTAACTAAAAACCAGCTTCGAACAAGAGCCTCTGCTCCCAAGAAGAAACAAGAAGATTCCAAGAGCAAGTTCATTGAACCCACAAGCAACATAAGTAGTGTTCCATACTCCTACTACTCGGAATTTGACTTTATCCATGGTGTAGGTTGATCAACCTAAGGATTGTCTTAGAGAAGGAAGTTGACTGCTTGCAGACATCCATCTAGAACCATTTGAAATGATCAGGTATACCCAGAGAAGTTTGGAACGGAACATCCCTCATTTCCATGCTCTTTCCCACTCTTTTTAATCTTCAAACCTTTTCTCTCGTCCTCGTGGTGAATCAGCCAAAAAGGCAAACCTTTGCGAACTACAGCATCACCATCACGAATCTTCGCGAGTCCCCCGTTCGCAAGAAACGCCCTTTCGATTCTTCTCGCCTTCGACCGCCCAATGGGTCCCTGAAAACCGCAGCTACACACTCAGAGAGCCAAAATTCTGACCAACTCATCCATCTCCATCTCTCTCTCTCTCTTTGTCCCACAGAGAGTGACTACGGAATCGGCGAGAGTTCGACCAGCGTAAAAGCAAGAAGAGAGGGAAAAAAAATAAAAATAAAAATAAAAGAAGATTTTGAAAAAATTATTAAAAAATTAAAAGAAATTTTATGTCATAAAAAGTTTAAGGGAAAAAAGAAAAGAAAAAGAAAAAAATATTAAAAATATTAAAAAGTTAAAAGAAATTATATGTCACGAAAAATTTGAGAGTTGTACGCATTCCTATTCTTTTTTTTTTATTTTGAGAATATAAATTTTATGTAATTATCAAACGTATTCTTTTACTCATAAATTATATTAGGGAATAGAAATAGAAAGAAATTTCTGAAAGAAAATTCTTTCCGGAAATAGAAATGGCGATAACCATTTTATTTCCAAAAATAATTTTTATTCAGAAATGATTTTTATACTCTTCCAAAGGATCATCTCGAGCAAATTGCCAAAAATAAATTATTTCTAGAATAGAAATGCATTTGGTAAAATCCTTAAAATTTCTAATCCAAACCAATTTCTTTTAATCTTTTAATACTTTTATTAAAATTTTCCTTTTTCATCTTCTCCTTTCTCGATTGTTGGCCCTCGTTTGGCAGCTCGCTAGCCATGGCCAAGGCCGGTGATTGATCAAAAGAAGGAAGAAGAAGGAAAGAAAAGAGAAAAGAATAAAAATTAGGCTTGATTATGAAATTGTTTCCAGGAATAAGGAGTAACCTTTTTTTTTAGCTTTTTAATTCTGCTCAAAATCTATTTTCAGGAATAAAAAACGGATTTTTGTATTCGAGAACAAAAAAATTTATCCAATGGATTTCTATTTTTTTATTTCCCGAAAGAAAATAATAGAATCACATATTATTTAGAGGGTTATCAAACAAGGCCTAAGTTACCACTCTCATTTGAGTGACTTCCAAAATTACATGAATTGACACCAAATTAGCATGTTGCAGTTTATTCTTTTGTAGTTTATACATTAACGATAACACAACTTCTTGTCTCTATATTAGACATTTGAATAAGAATCGACAATTCTCTATTATAAATGATAATTACCCTATTGTTGAGCTTTGTTTATTTAAAGTACGGTTGGTAACATTTTTGTTTCGGAAAATAATTTCTTTTTAGAAATAATCTTTTTCTAATTCTATTTTCTGAAATAAGTTATGAGTAAAAGAACGCATCTTGTAACTATACAAATTTTTTTTTCATAATAGAAAAAGAACAAGAATGCATTTGATAAGGTCCACAAATTTTTTTATAATGTAGAAATTTTAAAATTTTTTAAGATTTCATTTCATTTCTTTTTCTCCCTTGCCATTGCCCGCCACCTCCAGCCAACCATTCGCCAGCCATCTGCCACGTTGGCCGATGGGTGGTGAATGGCTAGCAAGCAACGACAAGGAAGAAGAAGAAAAGAAAAAAATCACTTCTAGAAATTGTTCCCAGGAAAAAAAAGTTACTTTTTTCTACTTTTTATTTATCTTCGAAATCTATTCCTTAGTCACTTTTATATTCTAAAGAATAAAAAATTAATTAAAGTTACCAAACAAATCTCTTTTTTCTTTTTTTAATTCCGAGAAGCAAAAGAAAAGAAGCGTTGCGATGCGCGACCTTAAAGAATCCATCGATCTTGATCTTCATGAGCCTAAGGGCACACATGATAAGCGTTCTGTTTTTCTATTTATCTATATTTATGTTCCTGGGAACTTGTTTGAGACGGAAATCTATTTGGTAATGCAATTTCATTTTTTATAATTGTAAGACAAAATCTAAATAAAAACTTACGATTCCAATCTATCATTCACAAACAAATACGTGCATAATTTGGGATTGATTTGTGGAAACGTAAAGATTGATATACCTTCGGCCATTGATGAAAATGTGCAAATACGAAAAATTCCAAAACCTTGAGCAGATGCGTGAAGCGCGATCGATCTGTGATTGCGAATATGGAATCACCAAATCTATACGTTTCGTTCCACTAAACAATACCCCTCGAAACGTGATAGTGCGTTTCTTTGTACCAATAGAGTTTAAACTAAAAGACTTGACGTTTATTCCATTTATTACGTTACAAATATCTTCCATCAAGACTGTTATGGTAATATATTAATGTCCTCTATCAGTCTTTTGCTAATGAAGCTAAACTTCCCTCTCATAGAATATCTGCTAAAGTTGCTTGTAATATATATATATAAACATGATTATGAAGCACGGTGTGATGAATCGGAAACTCAGGTTTCATCGGTACAAGTACTTCTGGTATCACGGCATTGAAAGTTCGAAAATAGAACAGGACCAAAGCATGGAATCGAATAACGTTCGTAGGAAATTACAGACATCTTATTCAGATGCTAGAAGTCCCTTAGATTGCAAGAGAGAGGAAAATATCATATAGTGTCTCATTGACAAACAAGTTCCAGCAAACATCTTAACATGCTGAATCTTGAACAAAAGCAAGTCATTCCTAGGGGTGAGTCAGAGTCATCATAATGTGCTCGGAACGGTATCGACATGTGAAAACCAGTAGTTGACATTTCAGTAGAGAAGTTGAGATCTCCATGAATAGGCAGCCTGTTTATTGCCACACTAACTTCGGACCGAGTTGTGGTTAGTGTCACTCTAATCGAAAGTCATGTTTTGAGCCTCGTCCCTAATCGAATCGAAAAGGGCAGTCGAAAGATAACGCTCTCCAAAACTAGGGAAAATGACCTGGAAATAGAGCAGGGGGAGAAAGTCAGGGCGAGAATAATGGTATGAGAGGGAATACTGTGCATGCGGAAATTGAAGGTGGGAATTAGGAGAAGAGCAAAGTGTCGGATCAAAGATGAACACTGGATCATCAAGGAAGAAATGATATTATTTCTTTTTAGCTTAAGGCATTGCAGATGAACAAAATGCCAAGAAGTTAACACTTACAACGATCAGTTTTCCTGCAAATTCCGGCCGCTTTCCCAACTTTATTGCAGCTGCAGCTGCAGCCCCTGAAGAGATCCCTACCTATGCAAAGACAAAATGGAAGATTTCCAAAGATGAGAATCCAAAAGGCAGTTAAATGGATCCGGAAAAAGAAGATGGGTTCCAACAGAGTTAAAAGTCAGTACCAATAGACCCTCTTTCAGGGCAAGAAGCTTAGCAGTCTCAATAGCTTCCTCACTTGATATCTGTAGCCACAAAATGCCATATAATTTAATCAGTTAAGGAAAGTATCCTCAACTAGACAGCAGGGCGGATAGGCTAACCGTATTTTCAGCCTAATGTTTGAAACTTACTCGGAGAACTTCGTCGAGCAAGCCCACGTCCAAAACTGGTGGGACAAAACCAGCGCCAATTCCTTGTATCATGTGCTTGCCTATGATATGTTTAAGACATCAACTAATCAATCAAAAACAGTTGATACATATTAAAAAGAAGGTACCATAGATCTGGACGGGAGGATGAAAAAAAGGCCTATGCTACAGTTGCTACTGGGGAAATAACAGCCACCCACCCCGCCCCGCCCTGCAAAAAAGAAGGAGGAAAAGGAAAGAACTCGCTGCTAACTCAGTAACATCCAAAGTTCTACTGCACAGAGTTCCAAAAATAGCAAAGACGAGTCAGAGAGGAGAGAAGATAAATCCATGCACTCACCTGGATTTCCACCATTCAGGACTGCACTTTCAACTGGCTCAACACCATACACCTGGATGTATACGAAAGAGTAAACAAAGACAAACACTTAGCGGTCATTTATCCCCCTGAAGCTAACTGAACACGTGATTGGAATTCAAGCTGACCTTGATTTCTGGGTTTTTTTCCTTGAGGAATTTGCCCACGCCAGTTACAGTTCCACCTGTCCCTATTCCTGAAACGAAGGCATCCACCTTTCCTCCCGAGTCCTTCCATATTTCTGGGCCAGTAGTTTCATAATGAATCTACAGACACCATCGCAAACCAACTCTTCAACCCTTTTAATTGTGGACATAAATGCGTATACAGTTTAATTAAAAAGAATTGGCAGAAGAAAATCAACAATTAAAATAAAGAACCTTTGGATTTGCAGGATTCTCAAACTGCTGGAGCAAGCGACTATTCGGTGTCCTGCTCTGGATCTCTTCAGCCTTTTGAAAGACCCCATCTACTCCCTTGGCCGGATCTGTGATATATACCTCAGCTCCAAAAGCTCGCATTAATATTCTTCTCTCAATACTATATGAAGCTGGCATGACAAGGATTAGACTGTAGCCCTTAAGGGCAGCAATAAAAGCCAAACCAATGCCAGTGTTACCGCTGGTGATTTCGATAAGGACGGTCTTCAATCGCCATATATCCATCAAAAACCATTTTCCAAAATTAGAAGGTTAAACATAGGCAACAGTGACCATGTAAATGTTCAGAATAGCGCTTTTAGACCCATGTAATTCACCTTTCCTGGAGTTATCAGGCCTTTTTCCTCAGCATCTTGGATCATGCTAAGTGCGATCCTGTGTAAATTGTATTGACGAATATCTATCAGAGTGTGCCAATTGATGCAAGCCAGCAGTAACAGAGGGATAATTGTGGCTTGCCTATCTTTAACGCTAGAACAAGGCTCCATATTCTCAAGCTTTGCAGCGATGCGAGCTACACAGCCTTCCACAACATTATTGAGATAAACCATTGGAGTATTGCCTATTAACTGCACAACACAAAGAGAAACACGTTAATTGGATAGCACATGACCAACAGGACTTTGTGAGAGAATCATAATGACATCGGGAAAAGGCACTAATAGAGAGTTTACCTCGGTGATGTCTCTCTTGATAGCACACTGTCCCTCCATGTCGTGCTTTCGCAACAATCTAGAAGCCAACAAGAAAATGCATTGCAAGATAAGCCTTTCACTGGAAAAATCAATTGAGGAGCGACAACCAAGGGACTGGTCTTGTTTGTAATTCCATCAATGCAGTTTGCATTCTATATATTGTTAATTTCACAAAATGGTAGCCTAGGCCATGCTCCTACTAAACCACATCACTCAAGCATGAATGGCAAGCAAATGATATCAGACAAAGCCAACTTGCAGCAACAATTGGAACACTTAAATCGGCTCAATCATTGGCGTAAAAGGGGGAAAGAAAAAGACATGGACAAAATTCATCAACTGTCCATTTTGATGAAAGAGCAGTGGAAACACAATATTCCCTTACTTTCACATCCTGTCGGAGAATATCCACACCTATTTCGACTGAGTATTTGAGAAATTCAAAGAATTTCCGAAGCAACTGACTACACAGCATGCCTTACTTCTTTTTCTGATAGTATAATCTTTTCATCCATCCTCCGTGTCTAGCAACAAAGCACCAACATCTTGAGTTATCAGGTTTCAACATAAGCTCGGCAGAATTTTGATCAACACCCATATGTTTCCCCATAATTTATTTTTGTCAAAAGAACAAATCTAAAATAAGCTCAAGAATCTCTCACAAACTTCAACGAGCGCCCAACCAGAAACAAGAGCAGAAGAAGCAAAAAGTAGCAGCGACCGAAATATTGCAGTTCGTATTCACGAACTCACCGGTGATCAGAAAACGCGGTACGCCTCGCCAATAGCTCCGCACGGGAAAGGTACCCGAGCAGTGCAAGTTCAAATAGTGGAAATCGGATTGAACCCAGTAAGGAAGATAAGGCAGAGGGTGACGAGGAGAAGACAAACTAAAACTTGCTTATTTAATTAATTAAGAGGAATTGATTCAAAAAAAAAAAATTAATTAAGAGGAAGTTGAGGATTCATTTGTGGGCCGAGTCGGCCTCTTATAATATTCAAAGGCTGTGGGACTCGGGTCTCTCTCTCTCTCTCTCTCTCTCTCTCTCTCACAGGCCCACACAACTCTCTCTCTCTCTCACAGGCCCACACAACGCTACGCAGAGCAGCATCGACTTGGCAAATGTAAAGATGAAGTCACTGTCTTTGTCAACTCATGATTTTCACTCACTCATGTCTGTCATCTGCGCTGCCCACTAACTAAAAAGTAGCTAAGAACAAGAGCCTCTGCTCCCAAGAAGAAACAAGAAGACTCCAAGAGCAAGTCTATTGACCCCACAAGCAGCATAAGTAGTGTTTGATCCTCTTACTACTTGGAATTTGACTTTATCCATAGTGTAGGCTGATCAACCTAAGGATTGTCATATGGAGGAAGTTGACTGTTGCAGACATCCATCTAAAACCACCGGAACTGTTCAAATGAACTTTTTCAAACCATCTAAAAATATTTATGAAAAGAAATTATTCTTGAGAACAAAATGATTATTGAAAATAATTTCTGAATATTTAAAGGATACTTAATAAATTATCTAAAATTTCTATTTCCAGAATAAAAAAATGTGTTTGCTAAATCTTTAAAATTTATAGTACAAACCATTTTCTTTTAATCTTTTAATAATTTTAATGATTTTTTCTCTTTTTTCTCTTTTTCTTTTCTTTTTCCATTTTCATCTTCTCCTTCCTCTAGTTGTCGGCCCTTGTCTAGCTAGTTGCTGACCATGGCCGAGGCCAATAATCGACCGAAAGGAAAAAGAAGAAGAAGAAGAAAAGGAAAGAGAAAAAAAAAAGAGAAAATAATAAAAATTGGGCTTGATTCTAGAATTGTTCTCGGGAATAAGAAGTAATTTTAGTCTACTTTTTAATTATATTCCAAATCTATTCCCAAAAACAAAAAAAAAATATATAAAAACATTTACCAAGTGGATTTTTATTCCTTTGTTCCTTAAAAGAAAAAAGTAGGATCAAGTATTATTTGGAGTATTACCAAACAGGGCCTAAGTTGCCTCTCCAATTTGAGTGACTTCCAAAATTACGTGAATTGACATGAAATTAGCATGCTTGAGTGTATTTTTTTTTGTAGGTTTAACAAATATATATATATTAGACACACGAATAAGAATTGTCAATTCTTTGTTATAAATGATAATTACCCTATTGTTGAGCATTATATATTTAGGATATGTTTCATAACATTTATATTCTAGAAACTAATTTCTTTTCAGAAATAGCATTTTTCCATTTATACTTCCTAAAACAATTTATAAGTAAAAGAACACATTTGACAACTATACAAAATTTTTATTCTTGAAATAGAAAAAAAAAAAAAAAAAACGGGAATGCATTTGATACGATCCACAAATTTTTTTGTAATGCAGATTTTTAAAACAAATTTTTTTTAAGATTTCTTTTCTTCTTCTTCCTCGTCGTTGCCCGGCGTCACTAGCCAACCATTCACTAGCTATTTGTGGCGCCAATCGAGAGGTGGCAGATAGCTAGCAAGTGACGGCAATGAAGAAAAAGAAAAAAAAAAAAAAAAAAAAAGACTTATTTTTAGAAATTGTTACTTATTTTTAGAAATTGTTTTTTTTTTTTTGTAACGGTAAGAGATTATTTTTAGAAATTGTTCTTAGGAACAATAAGCTATTTTTTCCTATTTCTTGTTTCCATTCTAAATCTATTTCTCATTTACTTTTCTATTCCAGGGAATGGAAAAATTAATTGACATTATCAAACGGATTTCTTTTTTTCTTTTTCCTTTTTTTTTTTATTTCGAGAAGCAAAAGAAGAGAAGCATTGCCATGCGGATCCTTAAAGAATCCATTGATATTCACCTTCATTCACTATCTTGATCTTCATAAGTCTAAGGGTGCGCATGAAACTATTTGTTTATCTATTTTACTGTTTTTCAATTCTCTAGAATAGGTTTAGAACATAATCCGTTTAATAATGCAATTTCATTTTGCTATTTCTGGAATAGATTTCTACTCTAGAAATAGATTTGGACCACAAATCAGAAAGTAAGATTTTTAACTTTCCTATTTCTAGAACAAAATTGAAAAATGAAAACTTTTCTCATCGTTCACTTTTATCATCGTCTACCGACCCCTAGCCGCCATTTGCTAGACGACTGCCGGACGTCCACCCGCCTCCCACTGATCATTGAACGCCTCTCACCACCACTTGGGAGGGAGAAATTTCGTGTCGTTATCAAACGAATTTCTATTTCAAGAACATAAATTTTATAAAGTTATCAAATACGTATTTAGGCTTACAAACTTGTCTAAAGAATAAAAATAAAAAAATAAATTTCTAGCTAGAAATTGATTTTAAAACATAATGGCTATCACATGCGTTTTAAGTAACTTGGAAAGCCTAAGTTCATCCACCGGATCAAATGGAAGACAAGTTCATGATCGCTAGTGCCAATGTGCTCTATTAGTCTTCTACTGATAAAGCTAAGCTTCTCTCTCATAGAATTTCTGCTAAGTCGCTTGTAAGATCAATGTAAGGTAATTTGGTACCCGAAACACGATTATGAAGCACAATGCGATGAACCAGAAGCTTGGGTTTCATCTGTACGAGTTTTTTGGGTATTACGGCATCGAAAGTTTGAAAATAGAACCGGACCAAAGCATGGAATCAAATAAAGTTCATATGGAATTACAGACCTCTTCTTCTTCAGATGCTGGAGTCCCTAAGATTGCAAGAGAGTGGAAAAGATCATATAAAGCGTCTCATTGACAAATTAGTTCCAGCAAACATCTTAACATACTGAATCTTGAATGAAAGCAAGTCATTCCCGGAAGTGAGAACAGAGTTGTTGTAACGTGCTTGGGACGGCATCGGCATATGGAGGCCCATAGCCAACATTTCAGTAGACAAGTTGAGATCACTATGAATAGGGCAGCCTGCTTATTTCACACTAACATCGGACCAGGTAGTGGCTATTTTCACTCTAATCAAAAGTCATGTTTTCAGCCTCGTCCCTGATGGAATCAAAAAGGGCGGTCGAAAGATAACGCTCTCCAAAACTAGGGAAAACAACCTGGAAGGAGAGCAGAGGGAGAAAGTCAGGGCCAGAATAATGGCATGAGAGGGAACATTGCATGCGGAAATTGAAGGTGGGAATTAAGAGGAAAGCAAAGTGTCGGATCAAAGATGAACACCGAATCATCAAGGAAGAAATAGTAGCATCTCTTTTTAGCTTAAGGCGGCACAGATGAACAACATGCAAAGAAGTTAACACTTACAACGATCAGTTTTCCTGCAAATTCTGGCCGCTTTCCCAACTTTATTGCAGCTGCAGCTGCAGCCCCTGAAGAGATCCCTACCTATTCAAAGACAAAATGGAAGATTTCCAAAGGTGAGAATGCAAAAGGCAGTCAGTGGAGCCAGAAAAGAAGACGGGTTGCGCCAGAGTTAAAAGCCAGCACCAATAGACCCTCTTTCAGGGCAAGAAGCTTAGCAGTCTCAATAGCTTCCTCACTTGATATCTGGAGCCACAAAATGTCATGTAATTTAATCAGTTAAGGAAAGTATCCTTAACTTGACAGCAAGGCGGATGGTCTAACCAAATTTTCAGCCTAATGTTCGAAACTTACTTGGAGGACCTCGTCAAGCAAGCTGATGTCCAAAACTGGTGGGATGAAACCAGCGCCAATTCCTTGTATCAAGTGCTTGCCTATTGTATGTTTCAGACATCAAATAATCGACCAAAAACAGTTGATACATATAAAAAAGTCCGTAGCATAGATCTGGACGGGAGGATGAAAAAAGGTGAAATTTGTCTCCTACATAGCACGATGCCTTGTTTTCATGCTGTTTGCCAGTGCTACCATCACTTCTGAAAATATGAGTCTCCCGCCCCCCAAAAAGAAGAAAGAAGGAAAAGGAAAAAACTCGCTCCTAACTCAGTGATATCCAAAGTTGTACTGCACAGAGTTCCAACAATAGCAAAGACGAGTCAGAGAGCAGAGAAGATAAATCCATGCACTCACCTGGATTTCCGCCATCCAGGACTGCACTTTCAACTGGCTCGACTCCATACACCTGGATGTAAACGAGTAAACAAAGACATATACTTAGCAGTCATTTATCTCTCTGAAACTAACTGAACATGCGTTTGGAATTCGAGCTGACCTTGATCTCTGGGTTTTTTTCCTTAAGGAATTTGCCCACGCCAGTTAGAGTTCCTCCTGTCCCTATTCCTGAAACGAAGGCATTCACCTTTCCTCCTGAGTCCTTCCATATTTCTGGGCCAGTAGTTTCATAATGAATCTACAGCCACAATCACAAACCAACTCTTCATTCCTTCGAATTGTGGACCTAATATTATACGCAGGTTATTTCAAATGAATCAGACAGAAAAAACCAACAAGTAAAATAAAGAACCTTTGGGTTCGCCGGATTTTCAAACTGCAGGAGCATGTGACTATTCGGTGTCCTGTCCCGGATCTCCTCGGCCTTTTGAAGGTCGCCATCTAATCCCTTGGCAGGATCCGTGAGGAATACCTCAGCTCCAAAAGCTCGCATCACAATTCTTCTCTCAAGACTATATGAAGCGGGCATGACAAGGACAAGTTTGTAGCCCTTAATGGCAGCAACAAAAGCCAAACCGATGCCGGTGTTACCACCGGTGATTTCGATAAGGACGGTCTTGAATCGCCATGCATCCATCAAGAACCGTTTTCCAAAATCAGTAGAACATAGGCAACAATAGGCGTGCAAATATTCAGAATTAAACCTTTAGCCCAACGTAATATTGTATTCACCTTTCCGGGAGTTATCAGGCCTTTTTCCTCAGCATCTTCGATCATGCTAAGTGCAATCCTGCGTAAATTGTGTTGGTGACATATATATCATAGTGTACTACTTGATGCAAGGCTGCAGCAACAGGGGGATAATTGTTACTTGCCTGTCTTTAATACTAGAACAAGGCTCCATGTTCTCAAGCTTTGCAGCGATGCGGGCTACACAGCCTTCCACAACTTTATTGAGATAAACCATAGGAGTATTGCCTATTAACTGCATGATCCAATGAGAAACACATTACTATAAGTTCAGTTGTCCGAATTTCTAATCATGATAGAAGTGGATATGATAGGATAGAATATAAAATCCAGGAATTTTGCTATATCCTTATCTAGTGTTTAGTGATTGTGATAATAAGGTTGGATATATTCACATTATTTCATGTATATTGTTTGGTATAAATAATATATTAGTATAAATGAACTGAAAATTTTAGAAATGGAGAATGGAAAAATCTCTAGTGACACTCTTGACTACTTTAATTTTATTTTCTTTTTTTATTTTATTTTCCCCTCTTTTTTAATTAATTTCTTTTTTATTTCTTTCTTCTCCTTCCATCATTTCTTAATAAAATTTTATTAAATAGTAAATTGTACTAATATACCTAGAATACTAAAATACATAAAATATGTAATAAATATAAATATAAATATATTTATATATTGAATTTATATTATAAAATAAAATTAATTCGAATATATAAATAAAAATAAGATTAAATAAAAATAACTAAATTGTTATTTTTTGTTATTTTGAATTTATTATATTAGAATTCAAATATTATTCATATTAAAATATAATATTAATTATTAATTTAAGAAGTTTGTTATTCGAGAAAAATAAATTTTCAATTATTAATATTAGAAATTCTATTTACCTTTATCTCACCTCTCCATCCATCTTGAGTAATCATTAAACGCATGATAGGAAATTTTATCCTGAATGTCAAACGCAAATAGCACACGACCAACTGGAACCTTGTAAAAGAATCATAATGACATTGGGAAAATGGCATTTATAGAGCGTTTACCTCGGTGACATCTCTCTTGATTGCACATTGGCCCTCCATGTCGTGTTGACAAAACAATCTAGAAGCCAACAAGAAAATACATTGCGAGATAAGTCTTTCGCTCAAAAAGTCAATTGAGAAGCGACAAACAAGGGGCTGATCTTGTTTGTCATTCCATCAATGCTTTGTGCATTCTATATATTGCTTATTCCACGAAACAGTAGCCAAGGCCATGCTTCTACAAAACCACATCACCCCAGCACGAAGGGCAACCAAATGATATCCGACTTGCAGCAACAATCGGAACACTTAAATCAGCTCAATCATAGGCGTAAAAAGGGGGCAAAAAAAAAGACATGGACGAAATTCATCGACTGTCAACTTTGATGAAAGAGCAGTGAAAACACACAATTTTCCGACCTTCAAATACTCTAGGAGAATATCTACACCTACTTCGGCTGAGCATTTAAGAAATTATAAGACTTTGAGAAGCAACTGACTACACATTTCATTACTTCTTTTCTGAAAGAACAATCTTCTTCATCCTCTGTGTCTAGCAACAAAGCACCAACATTTTTGAGATATCAGGTTTCAAAACAAGCTCGGCAGGATTTTGACCAACACCCATATGTTTCATCATGATTTATTTTTTCTTTTTCAAAAGAAAAAATCTGATAAAAGCTCCAGAAACTCTCACAAACTTCAACAGGCACTCATAAACAATAGCAGAAGCAGCAAAAGCAGCAGCAATCAAAACATTGCAATTCGCTGTTTTATTAACAAACTCACAATTGATCAGAAAATGCAGTATGCCTCGCCAATTGCTCTGCGGGGGGAAAGCCATTCGAGAAGTGCAAGTTTAAATAGAGGAGACCGGATTGCACCCAGTAAAAAAGATAGGGCACAAGTGAGGAGTACCCCACAAGGAACAATAGAGTGAATAAGACAAAGTAAAGATCAGAGAGTCTAAGAAGACAGAGTAAAACTTGCTTCCGTAATTAAATAAGAGAAAGATAACAAAAGGAGCAAATTGAGGGTTCATTTACAGATTTGGAAGCTTTCCTGCTTTGTCCACTGCTCGGTCACCTCGCCACCATCTTCCACTTCTTCCCTGTGGGGCGAGTGGGCCACCTGATAATATTCAGAGGGTTCTCTCTCTCTCAACGTTATGCAGAGCAGTATTGACTTGGCATTTGTTTAGAATAAGTGTTAAAATATGTCTCGAATTTGAACCCATTGAACAATACCCGGTCTAAATAAATTAATATGGCCAAATTGTGATTTTGTGGGACTTCTTCGGTCTAGCTGCACATGATCGTGTCTACGTTCAGCCGCAATTGTGAGGAGAAGAGGATTGCGCATGGCTTTTCTCTCCCTCTTTGTCCCATGCAATGAACGAATGGAGACAAACGAAGCCCACGATTTTTTATATTGGCCAATTCTTCTTGCGGCTCCTCTCTATCTCTCTTCCCCCTTTTCTTTTGACTTTCTTACTCGGCTGAGGATCACAAAGTCACGCGTGATCAACGACAACCTTAAATGAAAGCCATGCGCAATCTTCTTCTTCTCACAATTGCGGCTGAAGATAAATGCAATCATGTGGAGCTAGACCGGAAAAGAAGTCCCACAAAATCACAAGTTGGCTAGTTTAATTTATCTAGATCGAGCATTGTTCACTAGGCTTAAACTCGATATATATTTTAACAATCTCTACCCTAACGCCAAGTCACAATCGCTTAAGTGAAAATCTTGCTACTACTTTCCCACAGCCTCAATAGACTCACTCGCCACAGAGTGCTTTCTGGACTTCACTATAACTGTGGACCTCATCAAGACGCCAACTTCACTTGCACAGTTAGCCACTCCACGAGGATTTTCCGACATAACCTTTTGTGTCACAGATAAAACAAAATCATCATTGCATTCATATTTGATACTCTACCTCGCTACAAGTATCATATGTGTCAATTATTCTGCTAGTACCTGCTACCTCACGAGTATTTGGTTGCAATTCTACCTTTAGTTGAATACCGTCTAGATCTATGTTAACACTACCACAAACACTCCTAGTCGAAACTATTGCAGACTTGTCAAAACTGGTGGGATGAAACCAGCGCCAATTCCTTGTATCAAGTGCTTGCCTATGATATGTTTCAGACATCAACCAATCAACCAAAAACAGTTGATACATATCAAAAAGTAGGTACAATAGATCTGGACAGGACAATGAAAAAAAAAAAAAAACGTGAAATTCGTCTCCCACACAGCACCATGCCATTTCTTCATGCTTTTTGCCCGTTCTACCATCGCTACTGAGGATACAACAGTCACCCACCCTGCCCCGCAAAAACAAGAAGGAAAAGGATAGAACTCGCTCCTAATCCACTGATATCCAAAGTTGCACGGCACAGAGTTCCAACGACAGCAAAGATGAGCTAGAGAGGTGTTCGTGAAATTCTAAACGCAAGTGCACGTGTCGAACAAGTAATATAATGATGAGGAAAAGTATCGTCCCACGAAGATCGATGATTAATAAACCAATTAAATATTAAAATAGACTAATTCTAAAATTTATCTAACAAATCAAAATATAATTAAGAATAAATTAAAAACGAAAATTGTAGACTAAATGTAGTAAATCGATCGAGATAAATATGTTAGAGCATCCGATTTCACCATAACTACTAGATATGAATTTCCGATTATTATGAATACAAGAACGATATCAAACATGTGATAGCGGAATTTCCTAACCTATTTACTATCCTATCTCTAGGTATAGCAAATCTACTCAGCTTATTAATCCACTATATCTCTATGTGAATTAAAATAAACATGAGTACATTAAAAACTATGAATATTCCCGGCTTACAATGAGTCATGAATATTCCCGGCTTACAATGAGTCTCTTGGATCACTTTATCACCGAAAGCTACACAAATAACGCGGTATATTTCTATTCACGTTTAATTCATGGTTATACATTATAATGAGCAATTGCATATTATCACTTCTCGTCTCAAACATGCACATCAGATCATCTAAGTGGTGGCCGAGTCACTTAAAAGCATTAAACACAATAATATATAACTCACATGAATGAAATCAATTGTAAAACATAAAAATCATGAAATTCACATCATCATGGTTAGGCTACATCGTAGCCTAACAAAAGAAAATTAGAACATAGTAGAAGAATAAATAAAAATATAAATCAAACCCAGCATCTTGAATCAAAAACAAGAATTCTGTCACCACTTTTGTCTTCTTCAAAATACTTTGAAAAACTCTCCTCGAAGAATGAAAAACGACCTAACCCCCTCTCTAAAAACCTAGCTGCTCTCTCCCTCTTTCCTATTTATAGGAAATCCAAAATATCTATCTCCCAACGCTTGTAGATAACATTAGGGAACAAAATCAAGAATTTCCTGATTTGATATCCATCTTCAACTTGCTGCTTTTATTTGAATTCTGATATTTGCCATTCTTTTCTTTATCTTCTCCATATCTCATTATTCTGCATAAACAAAGAAAATTCAAATAATCAGAAGGAAATCCAAATGTTTTCTCTAAGATATTGCATTAATTGTTGCTTAAAATAGGTAAAATAACTCTATTTTTATAGAGTTATCAAACCCCCAAACTTAACATTTTGCTAGTCCTCGAGCAAAAGTAAGACATAACACATAATCAAGCTAGCAACCTCCTCCATGACATCTTTCCATAATTGCTCAAATTCACAGTTCAAAGAAAAACACAAATTTCATCCAAACGTTGAAATCGATTTATAAGTTAAGACAAATTCTAACTATATGATCCAAGTGTGTGTGTGAAAGTCCTCATCTTTTTCGAATTATATGCAATCCAGATAAATTCACATTAACATGTAACTTCTCAAAAATTGACCAAATCTCATAGGTTTGCTTTTCATTCCTCTCTCCACTAATGTAAGCTAATCATCCAACCAAAAATCAATAGGACTTTTCTCGGGTTGTAATGTAAGGCTAGGCTAAAAGTGAGATAACGGGAATTTTAAGCTCAAATCACCCATCAACACGTTGATTTCTAGGATCCAATTAGAGCCAATGTCACTATCCAATTTCACTCCTTCAAGATTTTTCTGCCACCATATATCACCATTCCTTTTTTTTTTTTCTTTCATTCTTCTTTTTTTTTCTCTTTTTTCCTTTTTTTTTTTTTTTTTGAATTGCTTTATGGTGGAGTTTCTCCCAAAGTCCCTCCTAATATAACATGAAAATTTCCAACCCATTGAGTATCCAAAAGGCTCACTCAATTGAAAGTTGGATAGGGAACCATAAAAGCAATTTTTTTATACACCCCAACAACCATAGCAATCACTTTTTTTTTTTCATACTCTATCATTCCTCCCAAATTTCTATCAAGCTCAAATAATTTTTTTTTTATCCCAAAAGAAAATCAACGTGTTCATAGGGCATGGGATAAGGATATAATTTGATAATGGCTAGGCTAAATATATATGGGTGCCAATGAAAAATTGGGTAATAATTAAGGCTCAACGGGGTGACTAGGGATAAATAAACAGGGTTAGCTTGAAAGGCTCAATCGATCCAAAAATTGCCTAAATCATTTTCTCAGTTAGATTTAGCTTAGGATTTCGCCTCAAGAGAAAATCAAACAAATTCTAAGATTTGGGTGAAATTTAAGAAAATCACATACTTCACGTGAATGTTCTCTAAATTAACACACAATTCAAAAATTAAGGACTTTTAGTGCTCAGTAAGTGGATCAACATAATCAGAATTAAGATTAACTCACACATCAATTGCAAGTTTAAATAAAATTTAAGTTTTCCTAAGAATCGTAAAAATTCACAATTAGGACAGCAATCATGATAAAAAAATAGATTTAACCAAAATTTTTTATCTCCCCCCCAAACTTGAATGAAGCAGTGTCCTCAATGCGAAAAATAGAATAGGAAGAAGAAAACTCCCCTGGTTGTAGGATAAGTCCATAGATGACCTTGATAATTAAACTCTTGAAAGGTGCTCCCTAAAGGTTAACCTGGATAAAACAGAGAAAAATTAATCTTTTTTCTTTTTTTGCAAAACATAAACTTAAAAATAAATAAAAACATAATTAAGATGCTTGGGTTGCCTCCCAAGAAGCGCTTGCTTTATAGTTTTCAGCCAAACTATCTCAGATGTCACTATTTTGGAGGATGAAGTTCAATGGTGGTCTTCTCCTTGTTGTAACCACCTTCGAAGTAGGGCTTTAAACGTTGACCGTTCACTTTGAATGTGCCCTCAGTGTCATGCGCAACTTCAATTGTTCCATATGGGAATACCGTGTAGCGTAAAAGGACCAGACCATTGAGACCGCAACTTTCCTGGAAAAAGTTTAAGACGAGAGTTATAAAGTAAGACTTTTTGACCAATTTGAAAGTCTCTTCTGAATATGTGCTTGTCATGCCATCTTTTTGTACGCTCTTTGTACAACTTAGAATTTTCATAGACCTCATTGCGAAATTCCTCCAATTCATTCAATTGCAATAATCTTTCTTCACTGCAGATGCATGTCAAAATTCAGAAATTTCAATGCCCAATATGCTTTATGCTCTAATTCCACTTTGGTAAGTGACAAGCTTTTCCAAACACTAGCCTAAAAGGAGACATCCCAATTGGAGTTTTGAATGCTGTCCTATAGGCCCAAAGTGCATCATCAAGTTTTATTGACCAATCTTTCCTAGAGGCATTCTTTTTTTTTTCTAAAATTCTCTTGATTTCCCTATTTGAAATCTCTACTTGACCACTAGTTTGAGGATGATAAGGGGTTGCAACCTTATGTGTGACTCCATACTTACTCAAAAGTGCTTCAAATTGTTTGTTGTAAAAATGTGTCCCCCTATCACTTATGATTGCCTTAGGAGTGCTGAATCGGGTAAAAATATTTTTCTTCAAAAATTTGACCACAACCTTAGCATTATTAGTTGGCAATGCTACAGCTTCTACCCACTTAGACACATACTCCACAGCCACTAAAATGTATAAATTTCCATAAGAAGGTGTAAAAGGTCCCATGAAATCAATACCCCAAACATCAAATAATTCACACACAATAATGTTGTTTAAAGGCATCTCATTTTTCTTGAAATATTTCCAGTTCTCGACATCTATCACATGAAGCTACATAGGAGTATGCATCTTTAAAAAGTGTAGGCCAATAAAATCCAGATTGCAAAATCTTAGCTGCAGTTTTGGTGGTACCAAAATGGCCACCTATCTCTCCATCATGACAATGATGTAAAATGTTTACCTTCTCTTCGTCTGGAACACATCTCCTTATGACTTGGTCTGCACATACTTTAAACAAGAAAGGTTCTTCCCAAAAATAATTTTTAACATCGAAAAGAATTTTTCTTCGTTGATATGATAATTCGGGAGGAAGAACATTACTTACCAAATAATTTACAAAGTCTGCGTACCAGGGAATTTTTGTGGACTTAATGGAAAATATTTTCTCATTAGGGAACTCTTCCAAAATTGGTCTTACCTCTTCCTTTGAATTTGGAATTCTTGATAAGTGGTCTGCAATTAGATTTTCAGTCCCCTTCTTATCTTTGATTTCCAAATCAAATTCTTGCGATAAAAAGAATCCACCCGATCAACTGGGTTTTGATTCTTTCTTTTCTAGCAAATACTTAAGAGAGCGAGTGGTCGAGTAAACTATAACTTTTGAGCCAATTAAATAAGAACGAAATTTATCAAAAGCAAATACTACCGCCAAAAGTTCCTTTTCTGTTGTTGAATAATTCAATTGTGCACCTGACAAGGTTTGACTAGCATAGTATATGGTTTGTAAAATTTTATTCTTCCTTTGTCCCAAAACAGCTCCTACCGCAGAATTGCTAGCATCACACATCAGCTCAAAAGGTAAATCCCAATTTGGTGCCGCCATAATTGGTGCAGATATTAACTTCTCCTTTAAAGTTTCAAAAGCCTGCATGCATTCAACAGAAAAATTAAAAGGAGCATCTTTTTCCAAAAGATTAGAAAGAGGTTTAGCAACTTTGGAAAAATCTTTTATAAATCGCCTGTAAAATCCTGCATGTCCCAAAAATCCTCTGACAAGTTTCACAGATGTTGGTGGAGGCAATTTTGCAATGACCTCCACTTTAGCTCGATCAACTTCTATTCCGTTTTGAGAAATTTTATGTCCGAGCACTATTCCTTCTTGCACCATAAAGTGACACTTCTCCCAATCCAAAACAAGGTTAGTCTCCTCACATCTTTGTAAGACCAAAGCCAACTTATTTAAACAAGAATCAAATGATAAGCCAAAAATGGAAAAATCATCCATGAAAATCTCAATATATTTTTCAACCATATCAGAAAAAATAGGCATCATGCATCTCGAAAAGTAGCTGGTGCATTACAAAGACCAAAGGGCATTCTTCTAAAAGCAAAAGTACCATAGGGACAAGTGAAAGTAGTTTTCTCTTGATCTTCTGGTGCAATAGGAATCTGATTATACCCTGAATATCCATCAAGAAAGCAATAAAACTCATGTCCTGCAAGTCTTTCTAACATTTGATCAATAAATGGTAAAGGAAAATGATCTTTTCTAGTGGCATCATTCAATTTTCTATAATCCATACATACACGCCACCCAAGAATCTGTTCTAGTTGGAATCAATTCATTGTTATCGTTTTTTCCGAACAGTCATACCACCTTTCTTTGGCACAACTTGTACAGGACTTACCCAAGAACTATCAGAGATAGGATAGATGATACCTGCATCAAGTAGCTTAATTACCTCAGCTTTTACTACTTCTTGCATCTTCGGGTTCAAACGCCTCTGAGGTTGGATAGCGGGTTTATATTGTTCCTCCATCAAAATTTTGTGCATGCAAATTGAAGGACTGATTCCCTTAATATCAGCTATTTTCCATCCAATTGCACCTTTATGCTCTCTTAATACTCTGAGCAATTTCTCCTCCATCAAATCTGTCAAAGAAGAAGATATAATTACTGGTAAAGAAGAAACTCCATCTAAATAAGCATATTTCAAATGGGAAGGTAAGGGTTTGAGTTCAAGAATTGGAGGCTCTTCAATTGATGGTTTAGGCTTTGTAATGTGTTGTCCCAACTACTCAAATTTAATTGCATTTTGCCTTGAATATGGTGGAATTGCCTCCATGAAATTTGCGTACTCCTTTATCTCCTCATTCTGAATATCTTTGTCCATTAGTTGAGTCAGACATGCTTCAAGTGGATCTTTAAAAATATTTTCTTGAAAAACCTTATTCACTAACTTGTCAACCTGTCTCAACTCTAAAACAAGAATTATCATCGAGATGGATATTTCATTACTTTAAAAACATTAAACGAAACAATATCATCTTGAACTCTAAGAATCAACTTCCCTTGTTGTACATCAATAAGAGCTCTTCCTGTTGCTAGAAAAGGTCGACCTAAGATAAGTGGTACCTCAAAATCTTCCTCCATGTCAAGAACTATGAAATCTGCAGAAAAGATGAATTTGTCAACTTTTACCAAAACATCTTCCACAATACCTCTTGGATATTTAATTGATCGATCGGCTAGTTGAAGTGACACTTTGTGGTTTCTTTTACCTCGCCCAATCCTAATTTCTTGAAAACAGAATAAGGCATCGATTAATACTTGCACCTAAATCACATAATGCTTTTTCAAAGTAGGAATCTCCAATAGTGCAAGGAATAGTAAAACTCCTGGATCTTTTAATTTCGGAGGCAATTTGTTTTGTAGGATGGCTGAACACTCCTCATTTAACTTCACGGTTTCATAATCCTCCAGTTTCCTTTTGTTTGCCAAAATTTCCTTCAAAAATTTTGCATAACTAGGCATTTGCGCTAAAGCATCTGCAAAAGGAATGTTAATGTGCAATTTTTTAAATACATCAAGAAATTTAGAAAATTGCTTATCTATTTTGTCTTCTCTTTGGAGTCGGCGAGGGAATGGAATTGGCGGCACATATGGCTTGGGATTATCTGGAAAAAGTTTACTCTTGCTTGTCTCCTTTGATTGTTTATTGATCACATCTTCATTGTCTTTGACAATCTCTTCTTCTCCAACTTGTTTACCACTTCTCAGGGTAATAGCCTTTATGTTTTCAATTGGATTTTTCTCGGTGTTGCTCGGCAAAGAACCCTGTTGTCTCCCTGACATCATGCTTGCTAACTGACCAACTTGCATCTCCAGATTTCTGATTGAAGCCTCTTGGTTTTGAAATCTCACATCCGTGCTTTTGATGAAGTCATGAGTCATATTAGCAAGTTTGGTGACTACATCTTCCAAATTTGACTTTGTCTCCTCTAATTGCTTGAATCATGGTGGTCTTGTCACATTCTGATTATTCCATGAAAAATTTGGATGATTGCGCCATCCCGGATTGTACGTGTTGGAATAGGGATTATTTTGTGACTTGTTAAAATTTCCAACAAAGTTAGAATTTTCACTAGATTGTTTAAAAGTATTACCTACCTGACATTCTGTGCTAGCATGTCTTCCACCACAAAAATCACATGTCAAAGTCTGAATTTTCATGGCTGAAACACTTATATTATCTAGCTTTTTGTTGAGTGCTTCAAATTGTACAGCAATTGCAACAAAAGCATCCACTTCATGAACTCCATTAACTTTTCGCATTGGTAATCTCAGTAGGCCACCGATAACTATTGGACGCCATCTCCTCTAATAAGTTGTAGGCTTCTTCTGGTGTTTTATTATTTAGAGTTCCTCCTGCAGCTGCATCAATCATAGAACGAAGATTTGCACTAGAGCCATTATAAAAAGTTTGTACCTGCATCCATACGGGTAGTCCATGATGTGGGCATCTCCTAAGAAATTCTTTGAATCTTTCCCATGCTTCATATAATGATTCATTATCCATCTGCATAAAATTAGTAATATCGTTACGCATCTTCGCAGACTTTGTAGGTGGAAAGAACTTACTAAGAAATTTCTGAGCCATATCATTCCATGTAGTGATTGATCCTGCGGGGAAGAGAAGAAAGCCAACTCTTAGCTTTGTCTCTAAGAGAGAATAGAAATAATCTCAATCTAATAGCATCATCTGTAACTCCATTATATTTAATGGTGTCACAGATTTCAAGAAAAGAATCGATGTGAGCGTTTGGATCATCGCTTGGTAGCCCACTAAATTGCACTGATTGTTGAAGCATTTGAATGAGTGCTGGCTTGATCTCAAAGTTGTTTGCTTGAATTACAGGTCTTCTTATACTTGATGTGGTTCCTTGAATTGTTGGCGCAGCATAAACTCTTAAGAGTCTACGTGGATTTTCATTATCACCGTCTGCCATCTTCTTAGCGTGATTTCTCTGTTCTCTCAGTCGCCTTTTGAATGTACGCTCGATTTCTGGATCAAGCTCAACAAGTTTCCCTTGTTGGCTACGTGTCATAAACCGACGTACACCCTGAAAAATAAAAAACAAACGAAAGCTAGATTAAACTTAGAATTATTTGGTATCAATATTAATAAGTATTAAACAAACGATCCCCGGCAACGGCGCCAAAAACTTATTCGTGAAATTCTAAACGCAAGTGCACGTGTCGAACAAGTAATATAATGATGAGGAAAAGTATCGTCCCACGAAGATCGATGATTAATAAACCAATTAAATATTAAAATAGACTAATTCTAAAATTTATCTAACAAATCAAAATATAATTAAGAATAAATTAAAAACGAAAATTGTAGACTAAATGTAGTAAATCGATCAGATAAATATGTTAGAGCATCCGATTTCACAATAACTACTAGATATGAATTTCAGATTATTATGAATACAAGAACGATATCAAACATGTGATAGCGGAATTTCCTAACATATTTACTATCCTATCTCTAGGTATAGCAAATCTACTCAGCTTATTAATCCACTATATCTCTATGTGAATTAAAATAAACATGAGTGCATTAAAAACTATGAATATTCCCGGCTTACAATGAGTCTCTTGGATCACTTTATCACCGAAAGCTACACAAATAACGCGGTATATTTCTATCCACGTTTAATTCATGGTTATACATTATAATGAGCAATTGCATATTATCACTTCTCGTCTCAAACATGCACATCAGATCATCTAAGTGGTGGCCAGTCACTTAAAAGCATTAAACACAATAATATATAACTCACATGAATGAAATCAATTGTAAAACATAAAAATCATGAAATTCACATCATCATGGTTAGGCTACATCGTAGCCTAACAAAAGAAAATTAGAACATAGTAGAAGAATAAATAAAAATATAAATCAAACCCAGCATCTTGAATCAAAGAACAAGAATTCTGTCACCACTTTTGTCTTCTTCAAAATACTTTGAAAAACTCTCCTCAGAAGAATGAAAAACGACCTAACCCCTTCTCTAAAAACCTAGCTGCTCTCTCCCTCTTTCCTATTTATAGGAAATCCAAAATATCTATCTCCCAACGCTTGCAGATAACATTAGGGAGCAAAATCAAGAATTTCCTGATTTGATATCCATCTTCAACTTGCTGCTTTTATTTGAATTCTTGATATTTGCCATTCTTTTCTTTATCTTCTCCATATCTCATTATTCTGCATAAACAAAGAAAATTCAAATAATCAGAAGGAAATCCAAATATTTTCTCTAAGATATTGCATTAATTGTTGCTTAAAATAGGTAAAATAACTCTATTTTTATAGAGTTATCAAGAGGAGAGAAGATAAATCCATGCAGTCACCTGGATTTCCGCCATTCAGGATTGCACTTTCAACTGGCTCGACGCCATACACCTGGACGTAAACGAGAGTATATAAAGACATATACTTAGAGGTTATTTATCACTCTGAAACTAACCGAACACGCGATTGGAATTCGAGCCGACCTTGACTTCTGGGTTTTTTTTCCTTGAGGAATTTGCCCACGCCAGTTATAGGTCCTCCCCTCCCTATTCCTGAAACGAAGGCATCCGCCTTTCCTCCCGAGTCTTTCCATATTTCTGGGCCAGTAGTTTCATAATGAATCTACAGACACAATCACAAATCAACTCTTCAATCCTTCAAAGTGTGGACATAAATGCATATCCAGATAAATTAAAAGAATGAGGCAGAAGAAAATCAACAATTAAAATAAAGAACCTTTGGATTTGCAGGATTCTCAAACTGTTGGAAGAAGTGAGTATTTGGTGATTCTTCTCTCAATACCATATGAAGCTCGCATGACAAGGATTAGCTTGTAGCCCTTAAGGGCAGCAATAAAAGCCAAACCAATGCCCGTGTTACCGCTGGTGATTCTGATAAGGACGGTCTTCAATCGTCATACATCCACCAAAAACCATTTTCCAAAATCAGTAAGTTAAACATAGGCAACAGTGACCGTGTAAATGTTCAGAATGAAACTTTTAGCCCCGTGTAATTCACCTTTCCTGGAGTTATCAGGCCTTTTTCCTCGGCATCTTGGATCATGCTAAGTGCGATCCCGCGTAAATTATATTGACGAATATCTATCAGTGTGTGCTAATAAATGCAAGCCAGCAGTAACAGAGGGATAATTGTTGCTTGCCTATCTTTAACGCTAGAACAAGGCTCCACATTTGTTGCTTGCCTATCTTTAACGCTAGAACAAGGCTCCACATTCTCAAGCTTCGCAGCAATGCGAGCTACACAGCCTTCCACAACATTATTGAGATAAACCATTGGAGTATTGCCTATTAACTGCACAATACAATGAGAAAAACATTAGTCGGATAGCACACGACCAATAGGAACTTTGTGAGAGAATCATAGTGACATTGGGAAAATCGCATTGATATAGAGTTTACCTCGGTGACGTTTCTCTTGATAACACACTGTCCCTCCATGTCATGTTTTCGCAACAATCTAGAAGCCAACAAGAAAATAAATTGGGAGATAAGCCTTCCAATCAAAAGTCAATTGAGAAGCAACAACCAAGGGACTGATCTTGTTTGTAATTCCATCGATGCATTTTGCATTCTATATGTTGCTTATTCCACAAAACAGTAGCCTAGGCCATGCTTCTACTAAACCACATCGCTCCAGCACGAAGGGCAAGCAAATGATATCAAACGAAGCCAACTTGCAGCAACAATCAGAACACTTCAATCAGCTCAACCAGAGACACAAAGGGGAAAAAAAGGCACGGATGAAATTCGTTGACTGTCAACTTCGATGAAAGAGCAGTGGAAACACACAATTCCCTGACTTTCACATCCTCTAGGAGAATATTTACACCTGTTTTGCCTGAGCATTTAAGAAAATAAAGAACTTTGAGAAGCAACTGACTACATATATCATTACTTCTTTTCTGAAAGTGCAATTTTCTTCATCCTCAGTCTCTAGCAACAAAGCACCAACATTTTGAGATATCTTTCAACATAAGCTCGGCAGAATTTTGACCAACACCCATAAGTTTCACCATGAATTTTTTCTTCAAAAGAATAAATCCAACAAAAGCTCCAGAAACTCTCACAAACTTCAACGGGCACCTATAAACAAGAGCAGGAGCAGCAAAAGCAGCAGTGATCAAAACATTGCAATTCACCGTTTTATTAACGAACTCACCAGACCACTGATCAGAACACGCAGTATGCCTCGCCAATCGCTCAGCATGAGAAAGCTATTCAAGCAATGCAATTTTAAATAGAGGAGACTGGATTGAACACAGTAAGGAAGATAAGGCAGACATTGACGAGGAGGAGGAAATTGGAGCACGCAAAGGTCGGAGAGTTTAAGAAGACAAACTAAAACTTGCTTGTCCAATTCAAGAAAAAGGAAGTTGAGGATTCATTTACAGATTTCGAAGCTTCCATGCCTGTCCAATGCTTCGTCACCACCATCTTCCACTTCTTTTTTGGGCCGAGTTGGCCGCCTATAATATTCAAAGGCTTTGGAACTCAGGTTTCTCTCTCTCTCACGCGCCCACACACACACACACACACACACAACGTTACGCAGAGCAGCATTGACTTAGCATTCGTTAAGATGAAGTCACTGTTTCCGTCAATTCACGATTTTCACTCACTCATCAGTCTGTCATCTGGGCTGCCCACTAAATAACAACCAGCTAAGAACAAGAGCCTCTGCTCCCAAGAAGAAACAAGAAGACCCCAAGAGCAAGTTCATTGAACCCACAAGCAACATGAGTAGTGTTTCATACTCCTACTACTTGGAATTTGACTTTATCTATGGTGTAGGTTAATCAACCTAAGGATTGTCATATGGAGGAAGTCGACTGCTTGCAATGCAGACATCCATCTAGAACCATTTGATCTGTTCAAACAAACTGATCAAATTCAGCTGATCAGCCAACAAAGCGACCTTTGGGAACTACAAGATAAAGTTTGGAACGGAACATCGTTCATTTCCATGCTCTTTCCCACTTTTTTTTAATCTTCAACCCTTTTCTCTCTTCCTCGTGGTGAATCAGCCAAAAAAGCAACCTTTGCGAACTGCAACGGTACCATCACGAATCTTCGCAAGTCCCCCGTTCGCAAGAAACGCCCTTTCGATTCTTCTCGCCTTCGACCACCCAATGGGTCCCCGGAAACCACAGCTACACACTTAAAGACCCCAAATTATAACCGACTCCTCCATCTCCATCTCCATCTCCCTCTGTGTTTGTCCCACACAGAGTGACAACTGAATCAGCGAGTGAGTTCGACCTGCATAAAAGCAAAGGCCCGGGGGACGAGAAAATTACTTACCTGGACGGGGTCAATGGGCAATCAAGAAAGCTCATGGCCTGGGCCTAGCGACCTCCATTGCACTTTTGGAGGGGTGCTAGCCCAAGGTCGACCCAAGCGGTCGAGCCTACGTCATAATTTGTGGCAGCAGGGGCCTGCGTTCGCGCGGCCCCTACCCAATTCCTTAGTCTTATCTTTTCAATTCAAGCCTGTGAGGGTTCTACCTAGTCAATCTCCTCGTGGCCTTATTAGTTTATGCGCCTATTTCCACTTTCCTGGCAGCTTCGTCTTTCTGATTTTATGAATAATAAAAGGAGGGTTCTGTCTTCTTTAGCTGAGAACATGTGAGCTTTTGAGTTCAGCATTGGGGAAATCGTAGTTTTTTATGCCTTGGGATGGAGGGAGTTGACCCATCGGCCGTGAGTCTCCGTCCCTTCAGGATTTCCGACGCCGACGACTTCCTTTCGTTCGCAGGTGACGAGCAGGTCACCAGGTTCCTGAGATGGAACACTCTGGCCTCCAGGGAGGAGGCCCTGGCCACCATCAGGGACGTCTGCATGCCGCACCCCTGGCGCCGCGCGGTGTGCGTCGGGGACCGCTGCGTCGGGTTGGTCTCCATCTGGCCCGGGTCGGGGGACGAGAGGTGCCGGGCGGACATCGGGTACAGCGTGGCCAGGGAGTGGTGGGGGAAGGGCGTGGCGACCCGAGCGGTGAGGATGACGCTGTCCCAGGTGTTTGGGGATTTGCCTGATGTGTTGAGGATTCAAGCCTTTGTCGGGGCGGACAATAAGGCTTCCCAGAGAGTGTTGGAGAAGGCCGGGTACACGAGAGATGGGTTGCTGAGGAAGTATTCCTATCTGAAGGGGACTCTGCAGGATCTGTACTTGTACAGTTTCTTGTCTACCGACGTCGTCCCCGCCGCCGCAGACCAATAAGTACTGATCCGATGGCCTTCCGAGTCGAGTCTGGAAGGCATATTGAAGTCTGAAAATTTTTCTGCCTTGGTAGGAAAAGCTAATTGGTCGATCTATATTTTCGAGTCACTAAGTTTATCTGTATTCATGTACGAGAATTAGCTCCTCAATAGTCATGTTCATCGCGATCTCAATGTTTCTTCTTCATGGAGGTATGAAATGTAACTGCTATCAGCTTTATGCATATGAAAGAGCTCTTTCTTTTTCTTCTTTTTTGGGCATATGGAAGAACTTCCGAAAATGGCATGGCGGATTCGATCGACAGAAAGCATGGCTAGTGGAGGTAGTAAAAGAGCAAATCCGAACTATTAATTGCAACCTTCCCCCTTCTCCATCAGACGCAGGAGGTTATACTTACAAGACAGCTGAGTGCTCACACGAAAGTTTGCGTGGTAGGAAGAATACAGCACGAATATCAAGCACAATGGCCTGCCTATGCAGTTTGATTTGCACTGGTGAAAACATAAAAACTGAAGGGGGACCGGAACCGTAGCACATTTTTAATACTTGTTACTAGGACAACTCTTCATTAGAAAGGACCCGCTGGAATTTGTTCTTGATTTGTCAGTTAAACCAGATGAAAATATGCCAACTCATAGTCAAGGTTCATAAAGCATATTCTCTGCCTCCTGCTTCACGGATTGAAAAAGCGCCGTAGACAAATAATGCTCTCCGAAGCTTGCGAAGACTTACTGAGCGGGGTTAAACATTTGGTATAAGTATGATCGAATGGTTGCTTGCCGCTGAAGAACAGTATGAACGGGTAGAAATGGTTTTTAGTCTTTTGAAAAGAGGAAAACAGAATAGTTCTATTCAACAGAAGGTGAACATCAAGCTGAACAAAACTCAAGTAAGCCACACTTGCAAATCAAGAAGAATATGCTGCTTACACAGCTATGTTACGGCGAACTCAGTTGAAAAATGCATGATTTTCTGCTTATGATGTCCAACAATAGCAAATTAACTCACCACAATGAGCTTTCCACAATTTTCTGGCCTCTTTGCAAGTTTGATTGCAGCTGCGGCGGCTGCACCTGATGATATTCTGACCTGCAAAGTAGAACAGATAAAATCACAAAGAAGCCAGCTGAAAAACACACAGCAGAAATCTCTGAATTGCTGTGATCAGGATATATCCCAAGAAATCAGTTCGATATGGATTTGAGTCGGTGTGCGAATTATTTCCTAGGTTGCGTTCTGAAGTCTCAATGCCCTAGATAGATAAGTCACTTTACTAGCAAAACCTCCTTCACTGGAAAAAGCTCGGCAGTTCCAATAGCTTCTTCACTTGATATTTGCAAAGTCAGAAAGACAGTCCTGTGATAGCTGCCGAGAAATTACTCAATAGAGGTCACGTTACGTTCAGAAGCTTAACATACAATGATATACAGACAGGTGAGGATTTGGCTTTCTCTTCAATGAAAATTGAATCTCCAAGGGCTTTTTCATCCAAGGTGAGCTTCTGGTATCTGGGCCTAGAACAAGGTGATGGAAAAGATTGGAGGTACCAATAGTAGATGTTTTACCATTTAGAGCAAAAATACCATTAATGCTGCTGCAATTGTGAATAAAGATTTTCCAAAATTAGCAAGTTTCCTTGTGAAGTAGCTTTACTAGTACATAGAAGTCATTTAAATTGGCCCTTTAGGTGGCAGTTAATGAATTGACAATGACACATGATCGAACCTTGCCAGATAGCAGGAATCGAAGGAACAGAGCAGAAGGTGTACGGGTGCCAATCGTTCTTTAAGAGATGGAAAGCGCATGAGTTTGTCCTAAGAGTTATGCAATCCCTGTACCCCTTGATTTTACAAAGCAAAGTGAAGATCGTTGGCTAATCGGTATGCAGGTCATGGAAAACACGTGCGATTGAAGAGCTGTTGTCATTTACATGACGAGAAATTGTGACTGTATCAGGTAGTAAGATGGGTATCAGCAAGAGAGCAGACTTTCTGTTGGTATGTCAAGTCCTTTATCCCCTGTGCAATAGCATGGATGCTATGAAATTGAGGAATGAAAGATGATTGAACAAGATGGCAGGCCAAAAATAGGAGAAGTACAAATTTGTTCTCTCGTATGGATCAAAATTTACTCGAAAATCTTCATCAAGTAAATTCACATCAAGCACTCCAGGGATGAAGTCAGCACCGATGCCTTGTATTTTTATGCGTTCGGCCATTCATTTTGTATTGTGCGTGAAGTTGAGATAGAATCACGCTGAACATCACAAATATATTATTAAGGGCAGAAAAATCTAAGTATATTTAGATGCCCATACACATACGTAGCAAACTCTCATGTTCTGGAACAAAATAAAAGATTGTCTAAATAGAACCAGGGTAGATGAGCGTTGGAAAAACCTTCTATGATATTTTAAAGTTGACAAAGCCATTTATTTCTAATTATTATTTGATAAATGTGAAAATTGTTTATTTAAGTTGATGTTGATATAAGGAAGGCTTTAGACTATTGATGACTTCCCGAGCACACAGTGAAAGACGCATTAAGAGCTAGATGGATCTTGATAAAGTAAAATAAGTTTAGGTGAATGGAAAGTTCACGATGATTTTAAGGTATTGTGATAAGATGAATAGTTGAGTGAAATCTTGATCAATTATGTACTCAAGAAGACTGATGAATAGTGATTTGTAAGCGAGATTGCATAGATTCACCAGATTGCTGACAAAAAGTAGCTCTTTTCAACCGTGATGAGCACATTTTCAAACCAACGGATCAAATTCATCTGATCAGATATGTCCAGAGAAGTATGGAATGGGACGTCCTTCATTTCCATGCTCTTTCCCACCTTTTTTCTTTTTAATCTTCAACCCTCTTCTCTCTTCCTCAAGGTGAATCAGCCAAAAAAGCAACCCCGGCGAACTGCAATAGCACAATGACAAATCTTGGCAAGTCCCCCGTTCGCAAGAAAGACCCTTTTGATTCTTCACCCCAAATTTTGACCGAGTCCTCTCTCTCTCTCTCTCTCTCTCTCTCTCTCTCTGTGTCCCACACAGAGTGAATACTGAATCAGCGAGAGTTGGACCTGTGTAAATGCAAAGGCCTGGGCACCGAGCAAATCACTTACCTGGACGGGGTCAACGGGCGATCAAGAAGGCTCGTGGCCTGGGCCTAGTGACCTCCATTGCACTTTTGGGAGGGGTGCTAGCCCAAGGTCGGCCCAAGTGGCCGAGCCTACGTCATAATTTGTGGCAGCGGGGGCCTGCGTTCGCGCGGCCCCTACCCAATTCTGTAGTCCAACTTTCCTGGCAGCTACCATCTAGCTCGTTTTAAAAATGGTAAAAGAAGTACGTTGTCTTGTTTGGCGCAGGGACCCGAGCGATGGGAGTGGCGCTGTCCCAGGCGTTCGGGGATTTCCCTGATGTCTTAAGGATTCAAGCCTCGTCGGGGTGTACAATAGGGGCCTTCCCAGGGAGTGTTGGAGAAGGCTGGGTTCACAAGAGACGGGTTGCTGAGAAAGTATGCCTATTTGAAGGGGACTTTGCAGGATTTGTACTTGCACAGTTTCTTTTCCACGGTCGTCGTTCCTGCAGACTGATTGGTACCAATCCGATTGGCCCCTTGGGTTGAGTCTCGAAGGTGTAATATAGTCTCAAAATTTTCCACTTGCTGCCAAAAGCTAATGGACTGATCTACATTTACAAGTCACTGGGTCATCTACATTCATGTCAGAGAGTCAGCTCTACTATAGTCTCGTTCATCAAAATCTGAATGCTACTTCTTCATGGAGTATGAAATGGAACTGCCATCAGCTTTATGCATATGGCTAATTTGATAACAGAAAGCATGGCAAGTGGAGGAAGTAAAAGAGTAAATCTGAACTTTAATTGTCGCCTTTCCACTTCACCGCATGCAGAAGGTTATACTTCCAAGACGATCATGAAAGCTCACACGAAAGTTAACATGGTTGGAAGAGTACAGTACAAATATAACACTCCGCAGCCAGCCTGAGCAGTTTGATTTGCACAAGGAAAAGAAAAACTGAAGGGGTGAAACAGAAAAAAACATACATGTCCGCATAGCGTGTTATTGAATGCTCATCATGGGCAATTCTTCATCAGAATGGGCCAGCTGGAATTTCTTCTTGACGTGTCAATGAAACCAAATCAAAGTATGTGAGGAAATTAGTCAAGGTTCATAGAGCAAATTCTCTGACTCCTGCTTCACGGATTGAAACAGCTCAGAAGACAAATAACGCTCTCCAAAGCTTGGGAAGACCACCTGAGCAGAGTTAATATTTAGTATAAGTATATGATCAAATGGCTGCTTGCTGCTGAAGAAGAGTATGAACAGCTAGAAATGCTTGTATTTTTTATCATTTAGAGAAGGAAATTATGAGTAGTTTCGTTCAACAGAAAGTCGACATCAAGCTGAAGAAAACTTAAGTAAGCCATACTCGCAGAACAAGAAGGTATGTTCTCGCTTACACAGCTGTGTCATTGCGAAGTCACTTGTAAAAGATGATATTCTGCTAATGATGTCCAGTAAAAGCAAATTTACTCACCACAATGAGCTTTCCAGAATTTTCTGGCCTCTTTGCAATGTTAATTGCAGCTGCAGCAGCTGCACCCGATGATATTCCGACCTGCGAGTGAAAAAGATAAAATCGCAAAGAAGCCACTTAAAAGGCACGCAGCAGAAAACTCTGAGTGCCACAATCATGTCATGTCTCAAGAAATGAGTTTAAAATGGATATTAGCCAGTGTGCGCATTGTTTCCTTTTCTTGGGGGAAGGGAGGGTTTCTGATGTCTCAATGCCCAATAATAAGTCTCTTTACCAGCAAGCCCTCCTTCACTGCAAGCAACTTGGCAGTTTCCATAGCTTCTTCACTTGATACCTGCAAAGTCAGAAAGACAATCCTGTAATAGCCGATGTGAATTACTCATTTACCACTTGATAGGAACCACATGTACAATGCAAAGATCATTGGCTAACAGTACGCAAATTGTAAAAAGTACGTGCAATTGAAGAGTTGTTGTCATTTTGATGGATAGAAATGATGATCTATCAGGTAGTGGCATGGATATCAGCAAGAGAGCAGACTTTCTGTTCACATGTTTAGTTCTTTTTCCCTTGTGCAACAGCATGGATATTATGAAGTTTAGGAATGAGGATAATTGAACATTATGGCAGGACCAGAAAACAGAAAGAAAATAGCACAAATTGGTCTCCTTGTACGGATAAAAACTTACTCGAACAACTTCATCAAGTAAATTCACATCAAGCACTCCAGGGATGAAGCCAGCACCGATGCCTTGTATTTTATGCGGACCTTCGGCAATTCATTTTGTATAATGCATGAAATTAAAATAGAATCATGCTGAGCATCAGAAAAACATATGAAAAGGCAGAAAGTCTAAGCACATTTTTATTCTCCACATAAATGTAGCTGAACTATCATGAGTAGAAAAGGAAATGGATGACCAAAATCTGTGGCTCATTCATTGAAGTTAATTTCCGCGCAAGTAGGTGCTTTGTTTAACGTAATTAGATAACTACTCTACCTTTATCCTTGGAAAAATCAGGACAGCTATTCCTAAGTTCTTCTTGCGGTATATTAATCATGCATTAAAGGGGAAGACAAACAAAGTAGCACAATTAAACACAAACCCAGAAGACATAAATGTATACACAATAAAGTTAAGTTGGTGTAATATCACTACCGCTTAAAAAGGGATCCAAGAGTGTATCAAAGATCATGACTCACCAGGTTTGCCGCCTGATAATACTGCACTTTCTGCAGGTTCTACGCCATAGAGCTAAATGCAACCCAGAAGAAATTCATGAGAAATGCGAGAAATGGTAAAGTTGCAAAGAAATATTAACAAGGCGATAGAAATGCACACCTTGATCTCAGGGTTCTGCTCCTTGAGATATTTTCCTGCTCCTGTAATTGTACCTCCAGTTCCTATCCCAGAAATGAGGACATCAACTTTGCCGCCTGAACCTTTCCAGATCTCTGGTCCAGTTGTTTTATAATGGATCTATGAAAGCAGGAAGAACTTGAGCTTCTCCAACTAGTTAGCCATAGTAGCATTACTAAGCGTGCAAATTGCGTACCTTGGGATTGGCAGGGTTTTCAAATTGCTGAAGCATGTATGCATTGGGTGTTCTTTCCAATATGTCTTCAGCCTTTTTAACAGCACCTTTCATGCCCCTGGCTGGATCTGTGAGGACCAGCTCAGCTCCAAAAGCGCGGAGAATGGTTCTTCTTTCAAGACTCATTGAAGCAGGCATAGTAATTACAAGCTTATAACCCTTAGCAGCAGCCATAAATGCCAGCCCTATTCCGGTGTTACCACTCGTAGGCTCAATCAGAACACTCTTGAAAAATACAATGAGGAAAGTTTCGTCAGTTCCTTAGTTTCACTTGGAACATATGGAGACTTTTTCTTGTTTTACTGAGTGTATCAGACCGACTTGAACATTTGCGATATTTTAGAGAAGTTGATGTACTTAACAAAAGAGGATACAAACTCACTAGTGCCTTATTTGATTGTCAAATCCATCAATCTTTATTCAACAAACTTGGATCACAAAAATAGTTTATCTCCCGACAGGGCAACAGGTATAAGAGAATGAGAGGCTTTCCAACATGAATGTAACGGACTGGCCATGCCATTTCATTGAGAATCCAAGAGACAAACACGAGCTCTTATCCAGTTGAAAAGCTTTCATAGAATGGATGGACTCCAAATGAAGAAACTTGAACAAGTAAAACTAACCTCTCCTGGCTTAATGAGACCCTTTTCCTCAGCGTCTGCAATCATGCTATATCCAATCCTACAAGCAAGGACAAAAGCATTGGCTATGTTTGCAATTCATCAGAGCAAATCACATCCCTGAAGAAATTGTTCCATCCATGCAATAATATACAGACTGGAGCTGACGATTAAATTCATGCTTCTTTCAACAAGTGCCAATCTCCTGGCATCTGGAGGAGTAGGTAATTCGACTGGAGATGAACAGTACAGTATAGAACTTCCAATTACAAACCTGTCTTTGACACTTGAGCAGGGTTCCATCATCTCGAGCTTTGCAGCAATTTGGGCGACACAACCCTCCACCACATGGTTGAGGTACACTAGGGGGGTCTTGCCAATTATCTGCACCAAAACATCACTCGGTCAGATTACAGCGCTTTAGGAGCTATTTATTCGAATGGTGTTAAAGGAGATGCAACACTGCTTACCTCAGTGACATCTTTCGCAATTAGGGAGTTCCCTTCTGCCATGTCCGTCGCCATTTGATCTGAAACAGCCACTTCTCTCAGCACCAAAGGATAAGAGAGAGAAACACGATTTCAATTCTTATAAAACTGTTCGTAGATTCTTATTTTTAGAAGGAAGCAAAGTAGTTCCAAGCCATTTCGCGTGAATCGCCTCAGATTCGCGCCTCCGGCAAAATCAGCATGCGAGCCAGCGTGGTACGAAGTGATTCGACACCAACGAGAACTTCGACCTGAGCTTGCGTAGAATCCGTGCACACAGAGTGCAGTAGTGGGTCCCCCACGAAGCTCAGTGCGCACACGGGATCAAGGCAAGAACGAGTGCAGAGAAAAGAAAATGCATGGCGAAGCTATTCTTCAGCAGCAAAAGAGAACAGGAGCAAAGCTCGAAGGCGAGACGGACGCATCGCATGCACTTTAGCTCCACACAAAACAACATGCTAACGCTAGCGCAATCGAGCCGCATCGTTTGCTGCGAACCGGGGAACGGTTCCACTACCCGAAAGCGAGACAGACGGTTTAATCTGGACAGTCCCGTGTCCGAACTCACGGTTCGTCAAGCGATGCGAGTCTTCTCGACGAACGACAAAGCTCCAAACCGAAAAAGAAAAAACAAAGAGCGACCCGGCAGCGAGCTTGCGGTTCTCGTTAATGGGCAGCCGAGAGAGAGGTCGAATTCGTGGGGAGGAGCTTTTACCTTCGCAGAGAAGAAGCAACGAAGAGAGAGAGAGAGAGAGAGAGAGAGAAGCTTCTAACACCAGTTCCAGATGAGCTTGTCTGCGAACTGCGTTCTGTCCGGTTTATGGAGATGTGAAAACTGGGGATCGTTTTCGTTCGACCCCTGGTTAAGGTAAAAAGCGAAGGTGACGACATGAATTTGCAGACTAAAAGTCAAAAGGAAAAAGTGCCATCAATTTTTTAAATGAAAATTTAAAGTGATTAAATTAATCTTAGAAAAGATTATGATTGTTTTACATAAAGGCCTAGTTTTATCGGTTCGCCGGCAGGTAAAAAATTACATGAATTTTTTTCGATCAAGTCCCGTGGTCGACGATGATGATACTTTCCAGGCAATGTAATCGGAATGAACATCGACATGCTGACATGTTCGTGGAAGTAGTAGTACAGGTCAGTTTCGCTGTGTGTCGCCCTTTTTTGTTTTATTAATAGCCACGAGGCCCACGACAAGGAAAAAGGAAGAGAAAAATCTAAAAGTTCGACTGACAAACTCAGTAGATTAATATAAAGACAGAGAGCATTGCGTCATTTGCGTACCATGGAAGGAGGATCCGGTGAAGGTGGCCGGTTTCACGTCTACATTCATCTTGGTATTCATGGGAGATGATGGTCTTGTATTTTGATTTTCGGAATAAAGGTTGGAAAAGTAAATAATTGCAAATCGGGACTTAGAATCAGACGTAAAGATTAAGGTTCGCTTGTTTCACCAAAAAAATGTATGATTTAATTTTTTTTTTTCCTAAAAGTAATTAAACTCCATGACATTGTTATTATGTGTTGCCCTTGGACTTTCTTCTCACCCAGTGTCATACTTTCTTATCATGGAATGATGAGAGCTTCGAGACTTCTCCAGCCGGAACCTTGAGCTCAACAATGTGGCTGCAAAAAGAACAAGGGTAACGTCGGTGTAATATTTGAGGCATTTCACATTTATGGTCAATTCCACTTCATTGAAGAAGGGATTGCCCTCCTTGTTGGCCAATTCAACTTAACATGAGTTATAGAAAATGGTAGAGCACTATTGCGTAGTGGACAATTGCTGGCACACAAATCATCCATCGTATTACTAAAAAACTTACAAGAAATCCCTAAAAAGTTCAGCAACCCCACAATCTTGTTGGGCAATGGCTATTGAAACTTTCGCTACGAGCAGTAGAGTAGAGCATCAGCATACCCGTTTCCTCAAATGTCTATATCAACGTCTTGTACATTAAAGTTCACCTCATTCTTATGTTTGGATGAAAAGTTTCGGCCTGCCTTCCTCATGTCAGAGAAGAAAACCCCATCGCAACCGAGACTTAGTCATTGGACTGGAGGGTAGATGAGGGAAGTGTTCGCATTGGCATTATCTAGCGTTTTGCTGAAGATTTCACTGGAGATGTCAAAGCCATTACTAAATCTCATTATTTCGTTGGACTCATTTCGGGAACTACGCGAGAATATTGCTTCTTTAATCTAAGAATTCAGTAACATTATTCCCATTCTTCATTAACCCATATCAAGGGGAACCATTCTATTATCATTAGTCTTACATTTAGACATGCGATTTCACAATTGGATGTACAAGTGGACACCTTCTCATTAGGTCACCCATCCAATTAGTACTCACTAATGACTCAAATACCATTAGAGTTTAATAATGCTAGTATGATCATTACTAGTAATAATCATGTTGTTCGCATAAATGAGTAGCAAAATATACCCACGAGATGTTTGTTGAACAAAAAGAGCATTGTGATAGGGTCTTGAAGTAAATCCAAGGCATTCTAGAACTGAATTTGGAGCAACATGCATGAGGACCCTGCTTCAACCCTGCTCAATATAATCGACACACTTTATTAGGAGTATTGAGTTTCTTCATAAGAAGGTTCCACATATACTTCCTTAGTAAGATCGCCATTAAAGAATGCATTTTTAACATAAATCGGGAACATGGATCATTGCTTAACAAAGGTGAAAGCACGAAGACTTTGGACAGATATAAGATGACCAACTGGAGCAAACATCTGAATATATTTAATACCCTATATTGAATAAAGTCTTTCTTTACCAGTTGAGCTTTATAATGTTCCATTAGACCATCTGTTAAGAACATTTGGGATGATTGCTAAGAAAACCTCCTATAATATTTGAAAGATGACAAAACAATCCATTAATATCTTACTAGCTTGATACATACGGATGTTGTCAATATTTCAGGTAATATCCGTTTTGAAGGAACTTAGACGAGCATAGCAGAAAGATTGGTGAAGACTGGAAGGACCAACACTAAAGGGTGAAAGACCGGAAGGCCCTACATCCGTTTTCCAGTGCATGCTTTTCACTCACTCATCAGTCTTGCCCTCCGGGCTGCGCACTAAATAACAGACAGCTAAGAACAAGAGTCCTTTGCTCACAAGAAGAAACAAGAAGGATCCAAGAGCAAGTTCATCAAAGGAAAAAAAAAAAACCAAGACCCCAAGAGGAAGTAGGGTTCGGTACTCTTACTACATGGGAGTTGACTTCTTTTATGGCGTCAGTTAATCAGCGTGAGGATTGTCATAGAGAGGAAGTCTGGCTGCTCACGAACGTCTATGCAAGAACTATTTGAACTGTTCGAACAAGCTGATCGAATAAATCCAGATAAGTTTGCACTGGAATTCCTTCATTTCCATGCTCTTTCCCATTCTTTTTTTTTTTTTTTAAACCCTTTTCTCTCTTCCTCAAGGTGAATCAGCCAAAAAAGCAACCACTGCGAACTGCTGTAGCACAATCAGGAATCTTCGCAAGTTCCCTGTTCGCAAGAAACCCCCTTTTGATTCTTCACCCAAATTGTGACCGACTCCTCCGTCTCCATCTCCTTCTCTCTCTGTTTGTCCCACACAGAGCGACTACTGAATCGCGAGCGAGTTCGACCAATGTAAAAGCGAAGCTTGGGCGATGGGCCAACCACTTACCTGGACGGGGTCAATGGGCGATCAAGAAGGCTCATGGCCTGGGCCTAGTGACCTCCATTGCACTTTAGGAGGGGTGCTAGCCCAAGGTCGGCCCAAGTGGACGAGCCTACGTCATAATTTGTGGCAGCGGGGGCCTGCGTTCGCGCGGCCCCTACCCAATTACGTAGTCTAAATAGGGCCTATATTCTGAGTATGACATTCCTGGCTTGGTGACCCGAGCGGTGAAAATGGCGCTGTACTAGGTATTAGGGAATTTCGCTGATGTGTTGAGGATTCAAGCCTTCGTCGGGTGGACGATAGGACTGCCCAGAGAGTGCAGGAGAAGGCCGGGTACTTTAAAGATGGGTTGCCGAGAAAGTATTCCTATTTGAAGGAGCATTTGCAGGATTTGCACGTGTATAGTTTCTCGTCCACCTACGCTGTCCCCGCAGGGTGATAAGCACCAATCCTGTGGCCTTTCTGGTGGAGCCTTCGAAAGCATATTGAAGGCCGAAAATTTTCGCCTTGCTGCCAACAGCTAACACGCTCATCTATATTTTCCAACTCACTAAGTTGTCATGTACGAGAATCAACACTCCTATAGTCATATTCATCATGATCTAAATGTTACTTCTTCGTGTAAGTATGAAATGGAACTGCTATCAGCTTTATGCATATGGCTAATTTGATTACAGAACGCATGGCAAGTGGAGGAAGTAAAAAGAGTAAATCTGAAGTATTAATTGTCACCTTTCCCCTTTGCCGAATGCAGAAGGTTTATACTTACAAGACGATTATGAAAGCTAACACGAAAATTTACACGGTTGGAAGCAAGGAAAAGAAAAACAGTTAAGGGGGGAAAACAAAAAGAAACATACATGTCATGTCCCCGTAGCGCATTATTAAATACTTATCACGGCGGACAATTCTTCATCAGAATGGGCCGGCTGGAATTTCTTTTTCATGAGTCTATTAAAACCAAATCAAATTATGTCAACACATTCAGGAAATTAGTCAAGGTTCATAGAGCATATTCTCTGCCTCCTGCTTCACTGATTGAAACAGCTCAGAAGACTCCAGAGCTCGGGAAGACCACCTGAGCAGGGTTAATGTTTTAGCATGAGTATGATCGAATGGCTGCTTGCTGCTGAAGAAGAGTGTGAACAAGCTAGAAATGGTTTTTCATCATTTTGAGAAGGAAAATAGGAGTAGTTTCATTCAACTGAAGCTTGACATCAAGCTGAAGAAAACTTAAGTAAGCCGAACTCGCCGAATAAGAAGATATGCGCTTGCTTACACGGCTATGTTATTGCGAAGTCACTTGTAAAATACACGATATTCTGCTAACGACATCCAATAAAAGAAAATTTACTCACCACAATGAGCTTTCCATAATTTTCTGGCCTCTTTGCAATATTAATTGCAGCTGCGGCAGCTGCACCCGACGATATTCCGACCTGCAAGTGAAAAAGATAAAATCACAAAGAAGCCACTTAAAAAGCACGCAGCAGAGAACTCTGAAGTGCCATGATCATGTCATGTTTCAAGAAATAAGTTAAAAATGGATATTAGCCAGTGTGTGCATCGTTTCCTGGGGTGGGGTTCTGAAGTCTCAATGCCTAATGATAGACAAGTCTCTTTACCAGCAAAGCCTCCTTCACTGCAAGCAGCTTGGCAGTTTCAATAGCTTCTTCACTTGATACCTGCAAAGTCAGAAAGAGAATCCTGTAATAGCCAATGTGAATTACTTGATAGGAACCACTTTTACAACGCAAAGATCCTTGGCTAACGGTATGCAAATCGTGAAAAGCATGTGCAATTGAAGAGTTGTTGTCATTTTGTTGAATACAAATGATGATCTATCAGGTAGTAGGATGGATATCAGCAAGAGAACAGACTCTGTTTGCACGTTTAGTCCTTTTTCCCTTGTGCAACATCATGGATGTTATGAAATTTAGGAATGAGGATAATTGAGCATGATGGCAGGACCAGAAAACAGAAAGAAAATAGCACAAATTTGTCCCCTTGTACGGATAAAAACTTACTTGAATAACTTCATCAAGTAAATTCAGATCTAGCACTCCAGGGATGAAGCCAGCACCAATGCCTTGTATTTTATGCGGACCTTTGGCAATTCATTTTGTAGTGTATATGAAATTATAATAGAACCATGCTGAACATCACCAAAACATATGAAAGCACAGAAAGTTTAAGAAAATCTTTTTTACCCACACAAATGTAGCAAATTCATAAGTTCTAGTGACTAAACAAAAGGCTGTCTGGGCAGAACCAGGGTATGTAGTAGCTGAACCGTCATGAGAGGAAAAGGAAATGGATGACCCAAATCTGCGGTTCATTGATCATATCAATCATACAATGAAGTTAATTTCCAGGCAAGTAGTTGCTACTCTAGCCATATCCTTGAAAATTAGGACAGCCATTCCCAAGTTCTTCACACGGTATATTAATCATGCATCAGATAGGGAGATAATAAGAGAAGGCACAGCCAAAACCCAAACACAAAGTATGTTTCTCATCCATGTCCTTCAATTGGTGCAGAAGGAAAAGGAAAAGTACACAATGAAAAGTTAAGCCAGTGTAATATCACCACCAGTTACAAAGGGATCCAACAGTGTGTTGAAGATCATGACTTACCAGGTTTGCCGCCGGATAATACTGCACATTCCGCAGGTTCTACGGCATAGAGCTAAATACACAGAAGTATTAAATGAAAAACATGAGAAACAGTCAAGTTGCCTAGAAATATAACTAGGCGATAGAAATGCACACTTTGATCTTAGGGTTCTGCTCCTTGAGATATTTTCCTGCTCCTGTTATTGTACCTCCAGTTCCTATCCCAGAAACGAGGGCATCAACTTTGCCTCCCGAACCTTTCCAGATCTCTGGTCCAGTCGTTTCATAATGGATCTATGAAAGCAGGAAGAACTTAAGCTTCTCCAACCAGCTAGCTATAGAAGCATTACTAAGTGTGTGAACTGTATACCTTGGGATTGGCAGGGTTCTCAAATTGATGAAGCATGTATGCATTGGGTATTCTCTCCACTATCTCTTCAGCCTTTTTAACAGCGCCTTTCATGCCCCTGGCTGGATCCGTGAGGACCAGATCAGCTCCAAAAGCACGGAGAATGGTTCTTGTTTCAAGACTCATTGAAGCAGGCATGGTAACTATAAGTTTATAACCCTTGGCAGCAGCCATAAATGCCAGCCCTATTCCGGTGCTGCCGCTAGTAGGCTCAGTCAGAACACTCTTGAACACATCATAAAAGAGGAAGTTTCATCAGTTCCATAGTTTCACTTGGCACATATAGAAACTTTTTCTTGTTACACTGAGTTTATCGGACACAGACTCGAATGTTTGCAATTTTTTAGTGTAGTTGATGTACTAGACAAATGAGGATTTAAAGCACATTCATGCCTTATTTGAATGTCAAATCCATGATCAATTTTTTCACTTAACTTGGATCACACCAACAGTTAAATCGCCCAAGAGGCACCAAGCGTTATAGAGAATCGGAGGCTTTCCAACATGAATGCAATAGACTAGCCATTCTGAACAGCTTTTACAGATGGATAGTCTACATGAAGAAACTTGAACAACCAAAACTAACCTCTCCCGGTTTAATCAGACCCTTTTCCTCAGCATCTGCAATCATTCTATACGCAATTCTACAATCAAGGACAAAAGCATTGGCTGTGACTTTAATTCATCAGAACAAATCACATCGCTAAAGAAAATGTTTCATTTATGCAGTAATATATAGACCAGAGGTGGCGATTAAATCCATGCTTCTTTCCACAAGTGCCAACCTCCTGGCATCGTGAGGAATCTGTAATTTGACTGGGAATTCCAATTACAAACCTGTCTTTGACACCTGAGCAGGGCTCCATCATTTCGAGCTTCGCAGCGATTCGGGCAACACAACCCTCCACCACACGGTTGAGGTACACCAGGGGCGTCTTGCCAATTATCTGCACCGAAACAGCACTCGATCAGAGTACAGCGCCTTAGCAACTATATCTACACAAATAGTGCTGAAGGAGACGCAACACTGCTTGCCTCAGTGACATCTTTCGCAATAAGGGACTCCCCTTCCACCATGTTTCGTTGCGGCACAATCTGAAACAGCCGCTTCTCTCAGCACACAAAGCATATTCTTATAAACAAGTTGGTGGGCTCTAATTTCTAGGAGGAAGCAAAGTAGCTCTGAGCCATTTCGCAGGAATTGCATCAGAATTGCGCCTCGGACGAAATCAGCATCTCGAGCGAACACAGTACGAAGTGATTCGACACCGATGAGACCCAGACTCGGGCTTGCGTGGAATGCGCGCGAGTAAAGAGCACGCATACAGAGCGCCGTATTGGGTCCCTCACAAAACTCAGTGCGCGCACAGTATCATAAGCAAGAGCAGAGAACAAAGAGAAGAATATGCATGAGAAGCCTTTCTTCAGCAGCAAAAGAGAACAGGAGCAAGCTCGAAGACGAGAACGGACGCATCGCATGCACTTCAGTTCCGACAACGAAAGAAGAAAGACATGCGAGCTCTTACCTTCTCCGAGAAGAAACGACGAAGAGAGAGAGAGAGAGAAGCTTGGAACGCGAGCTCCAGATGATCTTGCCTGCGAACTGCCATCTGTCTGGTTTTTGTATGTATGAAAAGCCGGATCGTTTTCATTCGGCTTCTGGGTAAAGTAGCACGCGCGAAGGTGACGACATGAACACGTTGACTTTTTTAGTCATTGTATTACTATCATCTTTTCCGGTTTGTGCTAACGTGTCCTCGAATGTTATAAATTTTTTAATTAAGTCCCCCGGTCGACGACAATATTGACCGGACCGGCGTATCGGCATCGACGGAAGTCCCCGAGCACGAGTCTTAAATTTGCACTTGTTAACTTTCCGTACAAATTTCTTTTGACAACAAAGATGAAAAACTCCTAAGCACGAGTATTCAAGCATCCTAAGTGTGAGCTCTCCAACACAAGAGATAGAAGACTCCCGAACACGAGAGATTGAATATTAAGCACAAAATTGAAGATCCCGGAGCAAGATGAAAGGAAGACTTTCTTAATAGTAAAAGTAATTGAAGATGGCCAACCCCTGTTTGCTCTAAATTTCACTCAAATGTAATATCCAAGAAGATATCATTTGGGCAAACATTATTTATCTCCAATTGATTTTTTTATTAGAAATTTAGGGAAAAACTAGAGTAATGACATGGAAATGCCACATCATTAAGGGCATTTTTGGAGTGTTAACAAGGATAGATATGTGATTCGGTAAAAATTGGTGGTTTTTTAAAAGATAAAAAAAAAAAATTAGGATAGAGTTAGGATTGTACCTAAAGTTGGTGGTTTATTATGAGACAAAACAAAAGTTCAGGCAAGATTAAGACTAAACCAAAAGTTGATGATTTTTTTATAAGATAAGGTAGAATTGGGACTGAAGTTAAAATTGATAGTTTTTTTTTTTTTTTTTTTTTAAGGATTCAGGCCTAAAAAATCTTGCAACTCTCCAATCTTGTTAGGCAATGGCTAGAGACTGGCACTTCTAATATGAGTGGTAGAGTAGAGCACTAGCATACCCATCTCCTCAAATGTCCAATTGAACATCTTGTATGTTGAAGTCCATCTTGTTCTCATGTCCAAAGAAAATTTTTGCCTTTCTTGTGTCATGTATAGAACCTCCAACTGTTCATTGCTCGGTAAGGTGGATCTAATACATCAAACCCTCCCACATATGTTAGAGACGGAATCATAACTGGTAGAGGCCATCTTGCGTGCACAAGTTATATAATGACAAACACACCTCATATGGAATAAAATCTTCTTGCAAACGAGACTTGGTTGTTGGACTAGAGGACAAATTAGGGAGGTGCTCACATTGGCATTATCCAGTATTACGCTAAAGATTTTATTGGAGATGTCAAACTCATATCGACTCTCATTATTTTGGTGGCCTTTTTTCATAAGTTTATGCAAGAATATTCTTAAATGTAAGAGATTCGTAACGTGATCCCCATTTTTTATTAACCCATATTAAGGGGTCCCCCTCTCTTACCATTTGTGACATGAATTGATTTACTTCAAATATTGTTTGTTTTGACCAATTTCATATTGAGCCTCATGGTTTTATTATTGGACATATAGGTACGCACTTTTTCATAAAAGTCACATATCTTATTAGTACCATCACTTAAGCATGTTAAATATGGAATTTCCAATGATCGCAGTTTTATGATTGGATTTGTACCATCACTTGAGCATGCTAAATATCAAATTTCCAATGGTAGACATTGTCATTAAGCAAAAATATGCCTCTTATGAGTTAATTTCAACTTCCCACATATATAATTCAGGAATGATCTCCTAGTGATCGATGTGTAATTTATTTTGTTCTCCCCTTTGCTATCCAGGAGCCTATCGAGATCAATTCCTCGTTTTATGCCCTCTTGCACTAGTGATACTCTAGCCCTTGTTGTGTCGGGTTGCTACAAGAGATTGAAAAAGAATTATACAATCTCATCTAATTTTATTAGATATCTCCCAGATGACTTCGAATCAACTTGAAACAAGCATCACAAGAGTTTAAAAAAAGCCATTTTAGTTTCATTGTGCAGCATGTGACTGCGTAGTCATGTCGAAGTTGTTTCTATCAAATAAGCTTGGTTTAGTCAAGTATTAATTAAGGTAGTTTTGTGATATTTATTAGAAGGAGAAAGTCACATTTAGAATATATTTAGTGCATAAAGTTGAATTAGGCATTTACTATCTCTTTTGGTCATTTGAAATTATATAATCAAGCTTCTCTAGAAATATCGCGTTGATTGATTATCTGTGAAAATAATTGGAGAATTGTTAGAGGACATTGACCTTGTCCAATGGAAGGAATTGTGAGAGGTAATATGCACGCCAAGGATAAAATGGTGAGGCCGAGACTGGTTGAAACCGACAGTGTTTCTAAGCTCAGTTTTTTTTTTTTTTTTTTTTTTTTTTTGAGCTCAGTTAATTAAGCCGGAAGCAAAGCACCACAACATCTCTTATCCAAGATTATCCAGGCCCCCGCCAAACGGGCCGAATCACCGTCCCCACGGGGATGCCACGTGGACAGTCCTCGCCCTGGCACCAACCTTTTGAGTCTAACGCGTGACTTGATGACTTATTTGATATATATGGTGGTGGTTTTCACGTGTCGTCCCAGAGTTTACTGCCGGCTGTCGGCTGTACGGTTCCTGAGTCGTAAAAAAAAAAAGGAAATGGAGAGTGAAAGTAAAAGTAAAAGTAGAATAGAACCGACCAAAAAAAATCATCATTCTCTCTCCTTTCTCTCTCTACATCTCCGAGTTGACTCGTCGGAGCACGTCTGTCCGTCCCGGTCCGAAGGCTCGCGCGCGCCATGGGAGTCCCCGCCTTCTACCAGTGGCTTGCTGATTGGTACTCGAGCTCAATCGCCGACGTCGTCGAGGACGAGCCGGCCGTCGAGGCCGGCGGCGCCGCCTGGCCGATCGACCCCTCGAGGCCCAACCTTAACGGAATGGAGTTCGACAACCTGTACCTCGACATGAACGGGATCATTCATCCGTACTTTCACCCCGACGGCAGGGTACGTGCGCGTGCGCGCGTGTTCCTCCCTCCTCTTCGGCGCGCTTGTGTGTGATGGGGTTCTTTTGAATTTCGGTGGTCTCGAGCTGGAATTGTGAGAGGTTTTTCTCTTCGGGGGGCGCTTGGATGTTGAGATGAATAGTTTGGTTGATATTGGAAGAGGGTAGGAGGTGAATGTGAGTTTTTGTGCTGTGGGTAATGTTTAATTTGGTTAGTCTTCCGCATATGGACGAGTTAGGTGTGAGAGTGCAAGTTTATTTGTGCGAGTTTATATTCCTACTCTAACACTCACTCTCTTAGACTTTTACGCTGTCTCCTGCAGATGTAAGGTGTGGTAGTCGAAACTCACTCCTGAAACTTACTCATCCTTCAGGGTCACCTCCCCCTTCCATGTTGGAAATGTGATCATTGAGACAAATCCAGTTGTTGATGCCTTATGATTTTAGGCGAGACGTTGGGGGATGTTTGGTTTGTGCTTGCAGATAGATGCTTCTACGTGGTCACCACCATTTTAGCTAGTCTTTGTATTTCAACTGATGAAATATGAAAGAGAGAGTAGTTGGAACTAAGGACTGCGAACGTCCATGCTTCGGGGATGCATGGGGTTTGGCAGTAGCCACGTTCCGTAGGAAATGTAATTTAGCTTTGTCAGGATTCGTCTGTACTAATTAAGGCAGTAAGGCAGGGTGTAGCAGTGACTGACCTAAGATAGGAACGAGCGGGAGCTAATGCCCTGGGGGTTACGGTGTACGTTATAATAATTTTATACTACCATATAAGAAGCGTCGTGTAAAATTTCTCTATTTTGCCCCCTGAGTTAAGACTTTTACACAATTTTTCGTCACGATGTGTTATCTATGTTTTACTTCCTCATAAAATTTCTCGACTTTAGCTTTATGTGATTGTGCAGCGTCCTCCTGCTAGCTACGATGACGTCTTTAAGGCAATATTTGATTATATTGATCATGTCTACTCATTGGTTCGTCCTAGAAAGCTTCTTTACCTGGCAATTGGTAAGCTTCGGTATTCTATTATTCTCCATATCAACCATGCAGATTAATCTAATTGAAAAATATGCAGATGGAGTTACACCAAGCGCTAAAATGAACCAACAGCGTTCTCGGCGTTTTAGGGCTGCAAAAGATGCAGTTGATGCGGTAAGATCTCTCAAGTTGCCATTATAATCATCATGATCACATTATTTTGAAGATTTTTATCTCTACTTCAATCATGCAGGAAGCTGAAGAGGAACGGTTGAGGAAATAATTTGAGGCCGAGGGACAAATTCTTGCTCCCAAGGAAAAGCCGAAACTTGCGGCTCAAACGTCATTACCCCGGCACACAATTCATGGCGTTCTTTCGTCGCACTTCAATATTATATACAAGTGAGATTAAATCGTTATCCTGGCTGGCAGCAGACAAAGGTTTGTTGACATCTTATTTAGCATCTGCTTTCTTAGTGCCTTTCACATTGGATAATTCCTGGCCCATCTCTATTGGGGTAAAACTCTGTTTTCAGGATTCTTTCTCTCTAAATTTATTTATGCGGCTGCATTGGATGATTCTTAAAGGTTATTCTTTCTGATGCAAATGTTCCTAGGGAAGGAAGGCACAAGATTATGTCATATATACGATTGCAAAGGAATCTTCGTGATTTTGATCCGAACACTCGGCACTGTCTTTATGGCCTGGTAAATTTGTTTTGCACTCTACCTCTGTACTAAAAGCTTTCCCTCTTTTCGGCTGGTTACTTTAGATTCCGCTGAGTTATTATCTAATTTGGTTCACTATAATCAGGATGCTAACCTGATTATGTTTTCGTTAGCGACACATGAGATTCACTTTTCAATTCTCAAAGAGGTAAATAGATTATCCAATTTTCAATTTTGGGTTGTGGGATGCAGCACGATCTCATTTTCTGGTGTCCTTTTTTTTTTTCTCTCCCAAAAAATCTGCTAGTGGACACTTTTCCAGGACAATAGGAAAAATGTTTTCAGTGTGGCCAAGTTGGTCACCTGGCTGCTGAATGTCGTGGCAAGACTGCTGATGATATGTTAAACGATATTCCTATCCACAAGAAGAAATATTAGGTTTGTTGAACTCGGATTTCATGTTCACTCTCCTATTCCCTGCTTTTCTTTTGTATGACTGTTTGTAATGTGGCAGTTCCTCAACATTTGGGTACTCCGGGAGTACTTGCAGCATGATCTGGACATACCAAATCCTCCGTTCGAGATTGATTTCGAAAGGATAGTGGATGATTTTGTATTTCTATGTTTCTTTGTTGGCAATAACTTCCTTCCACATATGCCTACATTAGAGATTAGGGAGGTATGTCACATCTAGGTCCTTTGATCATATCACTATTATGCATGGCAGCAATTGCGAACCAAGATGTTCACAACTTTTCACCTAATAGAGACCTGATTTAATGCTAACCCGGTGGTTTTGCTTGGTTTAGTCGGTGTGCTCACTAATTATGCAGACTTAGAATGCTCATTGTGCATCTTTTTGTTCTTCAGGGTGCTATCAATTTACTAGTGATGGTTTATAGGAGGGAGTTCTTTGCCATGGGAGGTTACCTTCCATCAAGCGGGCGAGGTAGTTTCATTATGCATCCTTTGATATGCGGTTTCCAGTTGGGTAATGTTGTGGTTGGATGATGAATTCGTGGGTTGGTTGCTCTAATACTAGTTGTTTGGGTTACATGTTCTTGTTTGTTGAAGAGTTCATTTCTTCTTTAGGATGTGGTTTCCACAAGGCTTTTCTAGTTATTTTTAGCTGCCATAACTATTTGCTGTCAGTATGTTTTTGGAAAGACATTTTCTATTTTGCATTTTTTCTTACATTTTTGTTTTAACTCTTGCGAATTTGATTTTATTTAGCGAACACCTCAAATCAGTTGGTATATGCAGAGTCTATTTTTTCATATATATATATATATATATATATATATATATATATATTAAGGTTTTGCTAGAAAATCCAACAAATCCTAGTTTGTGATGGTTGTGTGAATCCATTAGTCTATTTGTTTCTTGTAAAATTTAATGTATTGACAGTATTTGATGAGGAGTTTTAATTTCTTTCTCGTGTCCAGGTCATGTTAGACAAAGTAGAACATTTTATCCGGTTTGTTGCTGTCTACGAAGATCAAAAGAAGCGGGCTCGCATACAGCGGTAACTTTGGTCATTTATGAATGCTATAAATTCAATATGTTTGTAAGGCAGCATGTGACGAAGAATTTGAAGAATGATCCAAATTCTTTCAGTTTGTTTTGGTGTTATTCATGGAACAAGTGGAGTGGAAATAGATTTTTTTTTATTTTAATTCCATTGAAAATAGTCATTCAGGACTCATAATCAATTAAAGCATGTGACACTTTTAGTATGGACTAGTGAGTACAATGCATATGCCAGCATTCAGTCCTATTTAACTTTATGCTCGACATTTTCTCTAGGCACTGGAGAATAATGAAGAAATGAGATCTAGATCAAGAAGAGAGTCATCAGAAGGATTACAAAGTCCAGTTGTTGACAAGGTATGCAAAGAGTTGATTTTCTCCTTTACCTGTGTGGTAATCGAATATCTTCCGTTTTGCACTTTCAGTTGATCAAAGGCAATTGAAATGGGGCAAGTCATAATTTTTGTAATCAATAAAGATGATGTAGTTTTGTTTGGGTAGGGACTATCATTAAGTTTGATTTAGTTTTGTGATTGTAGGTTGGGATTTAATGAAGAGATCAGATACATTGAAAAGATGTGCACTTAACAAGTCAAATGAATCAATCTTTAAGTGGCTCCTTTTATATCTTCCTAGCTTTGGTTACTCCAACCTCTCTGTTCAATAGATTTTAGCATTATTTAAATCTTGCGTTGTCTAACTGAAAGCATAGTCTTATATGATGAGTGATGTCTTATGGACTCCAGTGTGTACCATACATGAGCTTGAATGGTGTTGAAGGGAGAAGCTAAGTTTTGCACGGTGTACCATTGAATTGTGATTCTTTTTTTGGTATGCTCTCAAGTGAACATTTTATGAGTGAAGATACCATCTTTTAAGCATTCTAAAGAGAATGATCTACCTTTTACATATTTTGAGTAGTCAGATAAATTGAAAAGTTTGACTTTTTGATGTGTTATTTTTGTGGATGAATTATATCTATCGTCAGTCCCATTATCAATATCTCAAAGGAAACATGAGAAGCTTTACGAGCTAAATAATCAATTCTTGAGTTTGATACACTATGGTTTGAAATCAGGTTAGATTAGGGGAGCCTGGATACAAGGAAAGGTATTATGCAAAGAAATTTCATGTGTCAACTCCGGAGGAGATAGAGAGAGTTAAGAAGGAAACGGTAATTTTTTTTCTTGTATCTTGAAGCATTCAATTTACTTACTTTAATATCAGTATTATTTCTCATAATTATTTTGCTTTTATTTTGTCTCGTTTGTCTTGGTAACTTAGTATATATTTGTCTTACAACGTTTTGTGCTTACTCTCCTTGATTTTAATTATTGTGATTGTTTGTGGCATTGATTTAGTTTGTTTGGATGGTAAAGCAGTCTTCAGACTCTAAATCTCTTAATAGCAATTCCTTTACATTTAGATGTCTACTTTTATTGCAAATCTGTGGATGTGGAAGTTATGTAGCTTTGAGGAGCTGTATCTGTGTTCTTTTAAATAGGAAAGACATATCGATAATTCCTTTTTCTGATATGAATCAAGAGGGAAGTTCTTTTTATGTTAATTTTCCATAGGAAGTGTTCCTTTTATGGAGATTGATTCATTTAGGAGTATACCTGATAGTTTCACTGCCAACGTTTTGCTTGGTGATTTCTATGGAAGAAGGATCTGAATAGCATTTAGTCAAACTGCATTTGGACTTCGGATGAGGCTAATTTATTCTTCTGCTTATCTTAGACAATTTTAAGTATGACAGTTAGATATTCTGGAAGAAATGTTGCTATTGAGGCATTAGCCTTTCTTTTTATTGTTGGGTAAACAGGTATTGGTCAAGTAAGCTGGATTGTTCTGATGCCAGGAACTAAGTTGGAACATTCCGGCTCCATCATTTGTTCAAAATGGTTTTTGGTGAACTAAGCTAGTACCATCTGAATGCTACTAGAGCAAATAGATGGTTTGACGTATCTCAAGTAGATGCTTATGTGGTTGCATTTGGTCTTTGCATGGTTCAAATCCATATGCCACTAGATGCCAAATTTGAGTGTGATAGAAAATAGTGGTAGCTTCCTTGTGACTTGATATTTTTGTGGGTACGATACTTGGTAGGATTTTTCATGTTGATAGTGCCTATCTTTCGCATTGTAAATATATGTCATGGACTTATTAATTGGATGAGTTCTCGTTGTCAGAAGCTTCAGTTTCACTGCAGTTCCTCATTCCAGATTGTGTGGCCTCTTCAATACATTTGCCCTTGGAAAAATGTTAATTTCTCTTGTTTGTGAAGTCCTAAATTGCTATTATCTTCCTACCTCTTTAGCATCGTAAAGATATATCATGGACTTATCAATTGGATGACTTCCTCATTGTCAGATGCTTCAGTTTCAGCCGCAGTTCCTTCTTATAGATTGTGTGGCCTCGTCAGTACATTTGCCCTTGGATAACTGTTAATTTCTTTTGTTTGTGAAGTTCTCAATTGCTAGTATTTTCCTACCTGTCTGATTATTACAACTGCAGTTTTGTATCGAGGTTAATGGTTGATGGCATTTCTGCTCTGCAGGTTTTGAAATACGTCAAAGGTTTATGTTGGGTCTGTTGGTATTATTACCAAAGTGTTCGATCCTGGCAATGGTGAGTTTTACCATTAAGGTCTGCGAGAAACAATATTGATCCATCTTTACATGCCTTATAATAGCAATTATCTAATTCCATTTCCTAGAATGTGCTTATAAACTATGCGTATTGGACGGTACTTTGAAGATCTCCTGCTGGGATATTGAGCAAAAATCTTGTTATTTTGTTTAGTCAGATGAATCATGCATGCTTTATTTTCTGGGTAGCTTTACTCGAAATATATTGAATTACCACACTATGATTTCCCTACTGTCAGTGCTACTGTTAAGTTGCAATTTGGTTTTCATGCTACACTAGTTTTTATTAGCCTATTTTTTATATCTAAATTATTGAAAGTTGTATACATGCTTGTTCAGGTACTATCCATTCCATTATGCTCCATTTGCTTTCGATCTCAAGGATTTAGTTGGTCTGGAGATCACATTCTTCTTGGGAGAGCCTTTCAAACCAGTTGATCAGCTCATGGGAACCTTACCATCTGCAAGGTTTCTTTTTGTTTTCTTCTGCTTTTGAAAATACCGAGGACCGTTATATTTGTCCTTTTTGTACTTCAAATTTTCTTTTTAGACCGCTCATATCTGGTGTTACAGTGCAAGTGCTCTGCCAGAATAGTACAAAAAATTGATGACGAGGGGGTGGTACTCACACAACTTGCCATTTGAATTGGGTGTCGGCTTCCTAATTCCACCCTTTCGGTTGGGAGGAATGGAATACTTTCCTCCCATCATTGGCCTCTTCCCAAACCGATTGCTATCTTTATTGGGCACAAACCGCTACCCAAATGCGGCGGCCCGTTCGTTCAGATTCCTCTTTATTAGCTGGGCCCTCTTGTACAACTCATCAGTCTTTGAGATTGAGCGTTACTAGCGGGTGCTTGATCTCTAACCTCAAACCATCTTTGAACCTCTTCACCCTGTCCATCGGGTCCTCAATCAACCTCAGTGCGTACTTTGACAACTCAGCAAACTTTGCTTTGTATTAGTCCATGAACATTTGACTCTGACGGAGACATTGGAATTCGGCCATTTTCTGCTCTTGCACACAATCTGAAAAGTACTTTCCATAGAAGGCCTCAATGAAGGCATCCTATTCCGGGATCGCACCACCTTCGGGAAATACTCTCCCTTTGATGGCTTTCCACCAAGTACTCACGTTACCTTGCAATTGGTAGACAGTCAGGACTACCTTGTCTTCTTCAGAGCATCTCAGCAGTGCTAAGACTTTCTCTAGTTCTCGGATCCAGAATGTTGTAGCTTCTGGATCGCCCACTCTAGTGAACCTTAGTGGTTTTAGTTTCAGGAACTGCTCCACCAGCTTTTGCATGAGCTATTCACCATTCCCATTTCCTAGTGGGACTTTAGCAAGTGCGGTGACAACAGTGGCAATGGCATTCACGACAGCAGTGGCAACGGTAGTAATAGCTTGGTTTTGAGCTTGCTAACCGATCATATTCCCTAGAGTTTGTAATGCCTACACAATCCCATCCAACCTAGGATTGTTTGGTGCTCCTCTGCCACCACCTGCCAGCACCAGCCTAAGACGATACTCTTCTCCCGGTACTAGCCGAAGCTGACGCTCTACCTCTAGCACTTGCTCGTCTCGGTGCAATCCCTCTAGCACCTGTTACAGTTACTACAGCCCTTCTCCGAGGGGCTCTTTTCTCAAGATCGCTCTCTCGCAGGGTCTTTATAGAAACTTGCTTTCCAATTCTAACGTGAAATTAGAAATCTGAGCAACCTGTACAAAACAATCAATCAATTACAAGCATAAGCATAAGGAAGATGTTTTCCTTACTAATTATCCCATAACCCATTGGACGTTATCACTCCAAACCATCCAAACCTTGACCAGGCTCTAATATCACTTCGGGTGGGGATGTCACGTCCCGAACCTTGAGTACGTACACATCCCTCGATGGTCGATTAGAAATGTGACATCAAAGGACGCGTTGCCGGCCCATTCTTTTAATCTTTCGATTAAACGCATGCGGAAGCGAATTAAATACACATTATTAAATACACATCTAGTCAACTATCAGAAATAAGGATAGTAAAAACACAACAATTTTTCACAAATTACGATTTCATTATTAACAGGTTAACCCGAGGAGTGTGATATGTACAGACTTATTACAAAAGCGACTCCTACACGACCTACTAAAAAACAGTGTTAAGGTCGGGGTTAATTTCCACTTTCACAACCTATACAAGATCCTACAATATCCGCTCTAATACCCAGGCGCAAAATCATGCATGGCATCAGGCGGTTCCGGCTCCTCGGGCCCCTCCAGCTCGGAATCCGGATTCACAACGACATTGTCAGGAGTATCGATGTCCATGGGGTCGCCTCTTGGCCCATCCACGTATCCGATGGGCAACCCATCAAAACCTTGCAGGGGACCAATCCTATCGCCGTTTGCCATTCCGCTGGCCACCACATCTGCTCAATTGTCTGCGCATCCCCCGTGGGCACTTTTTCCAAGGCCTCCAATCATACAGGACAAGTCATTTTCTCCCACAAGCATCATTCGGAGTTCAAATTCTTCAATGGCTGTAACAATGGCTGTTACCTCCTATCAATGATGGTTATTGTGTTCAATCTAATTGGCATCTCAGCCAAAAGTCGTGCATGGAGAAGGTTTACTCTATTTGTGATGTGAGTGCCCTTAATATTATCCACGGTCATATTTTTTATGCCTATGGCCCTACTGAGCAAGGAAGGAGAAACAGAGGACGGAAAGATCGTTTTTACTCATGTAAAAGAGGGAGTAGCATCGTTGCATGGTCAGTACTGATGGGGGTCATTTCATTGGGTCAGATTTTCAGGTTCTTTGCGTGAAAGATTCAAATGTCTTTTTTCTTTTTCTTTTTTTTTTTTTGGGTCTAAATTTCTGTGGAAGCCTGTGGATATTTTTGCATTTAGTCTTTTTTTCATAAATAAAGATGTTAGATGTTCGACTCGACACCTTCAAGTAAAATCGCTTGTTCATGTAGACTTTTATTATGATTAAACTAGCAGCGCACTAACAAAAAAAAGAAGTAGACAACTGGCTGCGTACGAAAGATGGCGGGCAATTGGACTTTTATTTTGCGTCCAGAACACAATGGTTGTACCACCTGAAACTTCGCATCGTCTCCTAATTTCGCACAGCGAAATCGTCCTCGAAGGTTGATGGCTCATTGACAGCGACGACAACGCCGCCGCCGCCGCCGCCGCCGCCTTTGGCCCCAGGAGCTCTGTTGCAACTACATCGATGGCAGCAATGACGGCGATTGTTCCGGTGGCTCTCGCGGTGGCAGTCGTCGTCTTGTGGTCCCTAGCCCTCTCTTCCGCCACGACGGAGGTCTCCACCCACGTGGCCTACAACACAAGCGCAGTCACCCCCTTCCACCTAGTGCCCCATTCTCACAATGACGTCGGCTAGCTGAAGACCATTGACCAGTACTACGTTGGCGCCAACAACACCATCCGGGTAAAAAAACAAAAAAGGGGCCTTTGTGTGCATGGTAGCCACGACAGCCAAGCCGCACACGGGGCAATCGCGGCAGTCGTGCCCGCACGCATTACTCTCTACCAACTAACATTGCTTCGTTAGTCAGCCTGCGGCGATCTCACCTGCAGAACAAATCGAGCAAAGCACGAAAGAGGGTCAAAGGCCCCTTTTTTGTTTTTTTACTCAGATGGTGTTGTTGGTGTCGACGTAGTACTGGTTGACGGTCTTTAGCCAGCCGACGTCGTCGTGAGAGTGGGGCACTAGGTGGACGTTGAGCTTGCCGGGGGCGACGACACTGTGTTGTAGGCCACGTGAGGTGGAGACATCCATTACGGCGAGGGAGAGGACCAGGGACCACAGGATGACGACTACGATTGCGAGAGCCATCGGAACAACCGCCGTCGCCGCTGCCATTGATGCAGCTGTAGCAAAGCTCCTAGGTCAAAGGCAACGGCGACGTTGTTGGTGCTGTTAGTGAGTCATCATCCTTCGAGGACGATTCGTCGTGCGAAACTAGGGGACGATGCGAAGTTTCAGGTGGTACAGTCATTGTGTTGCGAACCCTAAATAGAAGTCCAATTGCTCGTCATCTTTCGTATGCAGCCAATTTTCTTCTTCTTCTTCTTCTTTTTGTTGGTATGCGGCCAGTTTAATCATAATAAAAGTCTACACAAACAAGGCGGTTTAACTTGAAGGTGTTAAGTCGAACATCTAACATCTTTATTAATGAAAAAAAAAAGACTAAATGCAAAATTATCCACAAGTTTCCATAAAAATTCAGACCCCCCTAAAAAAAGAAAAAGAAAAAAGAATCTAAAAATTTTTACGTAAAGAACCTGAAAATTTTCAACCCAATGAAATGACCCCTACCAGTACTGACCATGCAACGACTGCAGCTCCCTCTTTTACATGAGTAAACATGATATTTTTATCCTCTGTTTCTCCTTCCTTGCTCAGCAAGGACCATAGACATTGAAAATGTGACCATGGATAATATTAAGGCCACCCACATCACAAACAGAGTAAACATTGTCCATGCACGACTTTTGGATGAGATGCCAATTAGACTGAACACAAAAACCATCATTGATAGGAGATAATACTCAGTTTTATAGCCCTTGAAGAATTCGAACTCCGATTGATGCTTATGGAAGAAAATGGTTGTCCTGTATGATTGGAGGCCTCGGAAAAAGTCCCCCCAGGGGATGCGTAGACAATTGAGCAAATGTGGTTATCATTAGGGAGGCAAATGGCGATAGGATTGGTCCCCTGCAAAGTTTTGATAGGTTGTCCGTCGGATACGTGGATGGGCCAGGAGGCAACCCCAAGGACATCGACACTCCTAACGATATCATTGTGAATCCGGATTCTCAATATCACATCTACTAATTCATACGAAAATAATCAATTTTTGTTCTATGATTTATATACGATTAACTTGATCACAAGACCTTAATTTGGATCATCCAAATGAGGAGATTCTTTAATATCTTGAAATATTGCGGCGATGCCGAGCCTTATTAGGACAATTGAAATAGACCCGTAAACACTAATCGAATTGATAAAGAGTTATTGTATATTGGCTGCGTTTGGTTCGGCATTTCCAAGAGGCTTTCAGAATGTTGGACCGTTTGGTTCACTTTAAAGCTAGCTTTCAGCTTTCAATTTGCCTTCAAAATGCTGAAAGCCCAAAATTAGTAGAGACTAGCTTTAGGCTTTTAGCATTCCATCGAATGCCGAAATTATTTTCTCTCTTCCAAAACTACTCTCACTAATTTTTAGTATTTTCGATTTTGCCCCTGATTATTATTTTATTTTTTAATTGAAAAAGGAGGCAGAGGGCTATTGCCGTTGGCGAGCCAGATCTGGCGTTGGTGGTCGTCGCCCAAGGTTAGGCAACCTCCGGCGAGGGTCACACGACCCAGTCGAGGGTCGTTGGAGGTCACCTGAGGTTGGGCGACCCTCGTGAGACCTAGGTGAGGGCCACCTAAGGCCGCAAGACCCAGGCGCGGCCGCCTGGGTCGCGCGGCCCCTAGGTTGAGCGGCCCTTGGCTAGGGTCGTGCGATCTCAACTGACGGTCGTCGGCGGCCGTAGCCTTTCACTAGTCCGACGAAGGGTTAGTTCAATTTTCAAAAAAAAAAAAAAAATTATTAAAAAAAACGCATTGAGAAAGTTTTTTAACCAAACGCGCATTCAACTCAAAGTCCATTTGTAAAAAATTTTCATTAAATACAATTGCATTTCCCCAAGTAGCTTTGGGCTTTCAGCATTTGCATTGAACTTAAAGCCCCTTGTAAATACTAAACCAAACGCGGTCTTTATCTCCCCTTTGAATATGATATAGTGAATATTATATACATTTCCACTTGAATAACCTTAAATTTCCTTAAATTTTGAGATCTAAATATATGAATATGACAAATATGAATTAGGTTCTCATTCACAAATAATGTCATCAACCCACCGTATGTCATTCATGTAATGGTGATAATATAAGCATATTATATTCAGAAATTAATGGATACATTCATGATTGAATGAATTTATTAATAAAGTCAACAGAAATATCTAATTTCATGATAGTTGTAATGGATGTCGTTGTGAATCCAGATTCAGAAATGAATGGATACGTTCATGATTGAGAATCTTCAATGAGTTGTTTTAAGTTCTTGTGATCAAGTTGGGATTACTTCAACCCATTTGCCACCTATGAAAGAAGATTTGTCATAATAATATACGTGTTCTTTGGACTCTAGGGAATTTCACCTTAATCATTAGTTAATATGACATCCTTGGAGGTTAACGAATATATGTGGATGAACCATAAATTGAGAAGATATTTCAAACATCACAATGTTCAACTTTACCGGTTAAGGAGAATAATGGTGGGCTCATGGATTAAATGTCATTAAAAATTTTGTTAACGAGTGTTAACAACCAAATGCCAAATAAGCTTTTATGAAAAGTAATGTACATCTTTAAGTTACACGGCCCAAAATAATAGTTAACCCAAAATAATCACTAAATTATAACATTCATGTCAAAATTTATAATCTACCTTGGAGGACATACATGATTTTTCATAAGCATGCTGATATAATGTGCATTGTCATTTATTTTTAAGATCTAAAATAAATTTATCTGTGCAAAGAGTGATTTTTCTATTATTATTTTATGAATAGGCACTGTCATCTCCTGATTTAGACATGAAATATAAATGACTTTATCTGAATTCCAATTATAAAAGTTAATAATATAACCAGACAAATTTTATTATAAAGTTTCATTAACTTATGTTCAGGATATCTTTAAACAACCATGCATATTCTAAAATTATATGATCCACGTGTGAATATTTTAGGCATATTACAAATATGAATTAACTAGGGAATTAGCTATACAAACAATTTTGTTAACAAGTTGATGATTTTATGTCATATATAAATTTTTAAAGTCAATTTCATTATCTACTATAAATAATAACGTTTTATTCGTGTTTGGGTGCTTGGAGTAATGCATATCTTATTACTCCGCACAGAAATCCCCTTGTTTTATTCTATTATAGCGTTTGAGTACATAAGGTTTCATAAAGTAGTTCAAGATTCTTGAGATAATTTTGAAATTCCTTATCAATATACTTTCCACCATCGTCAGAACAAAGAATTTGAGTTTTAACTAGAAATCAAGTATGAATCATCGCATGAGAAGTTTGAAACATACCCAACACATCAACTTTGAGCTTCAACAATTATAACCAAGTTATTCAAGTACAACCGTTTTGAATGATGTGATCTTCATATCCTAAATGTCTATTTTATGCTTGGAGGAAGGCCAACTCAAAAGAACATTACCGTTTTCATAAGCATGCTGATATCACTTGTCATTAGTTGACTTAAAAGTAATTAGACCTGTTTGTCCCATTTCAAGGCACGGGGTGGATATACTAATGACTCTTTTGCTCAGAATAATATGATTTGATGGTCTTGTTCAGACCTTTATAGTGCAAGTAATACATTAAAAATCGACAATGTAGATAAAGAGTGAATGTTAAATCAGTTATAACTTTCTCTAAAAGTGACAAATGAAAATCACAAGGTCGAATAAATACACCCTTTATTACATTTGATTAATATGGAATTGACTATAAAATTTAACCGTCATTATTGATATAATGATTAATATAGTGGTTTAATCTGTGCAATTAAATTAATGCGCAATCAGGCTTTAATTACTTTAAATAATGGGTGTATTTATCAAATTTAATCATTAGCTAAGCAAAAAAATCTATGTGGCAAATTTTATAAAATGGCCTCTCATACAAAGTAAGATAGTGATTAAAAGACTTAACGAGAATTTATGCTTCTAATCAATTATTCACATACAATCATGTATGCGATAAATTATTTAATAGACATGATATTGCTAATATACCGATAATTTTCAGTCTATTGTATATCAGTCTTAATATTAATTAAGAGTTGAATATTAATTGTCAACAATGGAAATTGGATATGTGAATAATGTGAAACATAAGGTAGACTTTTAAGATTGACATTGGCAAATGGGTACTTGGACAGTGGCCTTACATGTTGTTCACTTAAATTGACATCGGAGGACATACATGATTTTTTTAGTGTATGTTTATTGAGGGTAGTGTACCAGTTTCAAAAGTCTAACTTTTAGATGCATGGATTAGAGATTATATGCCAATACACCTTAGATAAAAAGGTAGAAAGCAGTTGCTGACTTCAAATAACAAGAGAGAAATCCAAGAGACGGCATGATAGTATATGAAAGATGTCAAATTTATTAGCCAATTCAAAAAATTTATTAAGAGAAAACCTTAATGAAAAAACCTTTTTAATCTTGGATATTTTTACAAATGAAGAGGGATTTACCGATATTACATGTGTATAATCCTCATTGTTCAAAGTTGACGATAACTATATCAGTTAATCTGTCCATGTTACACGAAGATAAGACATTTGCAAAATTAGTTTTTGTATTTGGGTTGAGAACATAAAAATAAAAATAAAAAGCATAGGGAAAATGAAATCAAGGGATATATATTTAGATCAAAATTAGAGATTTATGTATACCTTTCCCTTTTTTGGTTACCAATAACTACAAATTCGGTTATAAATGTATATAGTAATGCTCAAATAGATTTGGCTAATATCTTAAATGAATCTTAATATTTTTGGCCTATCCAAGATTTATAGATATAGAAAGTTTAATTAAATATTCAGATCTTTAATTTAGCATGTTCTACATCACTCATTTATTCGGCCATAGGCGGCTATCTCACCCTGCAGAGCAAATCGAGCAAAGTACGGAAGAGGGTCAAAGGCCCCTTTTTAGGTTTTTTCACCTCGATGGTGTTGTTGGTGCTGATGTAGTACTGGTCGATGGATTTCAGCCAGCCGACGTCGTCGTGAGAGTGGGGCACCAAGTGGATGTTGAGCTTGCTAGGGGTGACGGCGCTCGTGTTGTAGGCCATGTGGGTGGAGACCTCCGTGCCAGGGACCACAGGATGACGATCGCCACCAATTCAGTAGCCATTCTGTGTGGGACAAACGTTTTATAGAAGGTACAAATTGCACATAAATCAACATAGATTTTTGCCCCATCTAATTTCACCAGAACCTGTAATGATCCAAATTTATTCAGAATCACAAATCAATTAATGTAATTCTTACGGATCACATAAAAACAACCCAATCTATACTAATTATTTCCGTACTAGAGATAGCAACCGAGAGGCCGATGACAGGAGGAAAGTATTCCATTCCTCCCAACCGAAAGGGTGGAATTGGGAAGCCGGCACCCAACTCAATGGTTTTTATGTTCTTCGCAAGTGATAAATCCCACTACACAAACCTAACCCTTATGCCCAGGCCTTTGCTTTTACATTGGTCAAACTCACTCGCCGATTCAGTAGCCACTGTGCGTGGGACAAAGAGAGAGAGAGAGAGAGAGAGAGAGAGAGATGGAGATGGAGGAGTCGGTCAGAAGTTGGGTGAAGAATCAAAAGGGGTTTTCTTGCGAACAAGGGACTTGCGAAGAACATATGACAGAAAGGATAATTTTGGGTAAAAAGCTAGCAGAAAAGGGGAGATGCTCACCCCTAAAACTGATATCAATGACGTAAATAAATATTGGTAAATTTATATGAGAATTGAATAAATTTAAGGTGTTTATAAAAAAAAAAAAAAAGACAAATAAATATTAATAAATGATAACAAAAGTTGATAATTTAAAAAAAAAAAAAAAAAACTAATATGGCAAGTAACTTGAATTTGAAGTGGTAACCCAAAGTTAATTGATAATATAATTTGAGAAAAGTTGGTAAGTCATTCAAATAAAGATTAATAAATTCATATACAAGTTTATAAATTTAAGGCATTGGCACAAAAGACAAATTAAAATTTATAAGAGATTAAAAAAGAGTTAGTAATGTGCTTATTATAGAAAAGAGTTGGTCATTACATAAAAGTGCCAATAAGATATCAATAAATCATAGGAAAATCAAGTGATCAGTAATTTTTTTTTTTTGGGTAAAGTGATCAGTAATTTTTTACCAACAAATATTCTAATATTATTATATTTATTTATTTATTTATTTATCTGACCTCATCCCAAGTGATTGTGCCGAGTAGGCTTTGATTTTGAGAATTTAACAAACTTCTTGGAGTGTAAACTCTTGATCTCCTCACCAACTTTTGAGAAGACCTCGTGTTTTAAAATTGCATTTCAGATCTCGTTTGAAATTTTACGGAATGATAGGCATTTTTCTTCATAGAGAATTTGATGCACCTAACATCAATTTAAACACCATCCACGTCATGTCCCCGTACAAATGATAAAAATCTATCTTGATTTATGTGCAATTTGTACCTTCCATAGGGCAAAATTAATTATCCAGTGCAATATGTTCTTAACTACACATAATAGCAGATGGCTTTTAACATGTAATTATCCTTTCTGTCATATGTTCTTAGCAAGTTCCGCTGTTCGCAAGAAACCCCCTTTAGATTCTTCACCCAAATTATGACCGATTCCTCCGTCTCCATCTCCTTCTCTCTCTGTTTGTCCCACACAGAGCGACTACTGAATCGGCGAGGGAGTTCGACCAACGTAAAAGCAAAGGCCTGGGCAATATTTGATTATATTGATCATGTCTACTCATTGGTTCGTCCTAGAAAGCTTCTTTACCTGGCAATTGGTAAGCTTCGGTATTTTATCATTCTCCATATCAACCATGCAGATTAATCTAACTGAAAAATATGCAGATGGAGTTGCCCCTTTTTTGTTTTTTCACCCGGATGGTGTTGTTGGCACCGACTTAATACTGGTCGACGGTCTTCAGCCAGTCGACGTTGTCGTGAGAGTGCGGCACCGGGTGGACGTTGAGCTTTCCAGGGGCAACGGAGAGAATATTAGGTACCTTCACAGTGCCACGTCATCGGTGCTCTGAACGAGTCACCGTTCGACACTGTCCAAATGAGCGGAGTCCACGCGCCTCCTCTTCACTTTCCTCCCGAGGCACGAGATCGGACCGGAGCGCGGGAGCGTTCTCTCCTCTCTTCGTGTCTTACCTTCTCTCTCTTCCGACGACGACGCTCGACGCTCTCGGCGCACTCAACCCAACGCACCGAGCCGCGCCGCCTAGAGCTTCCTCCGACGGCCGTCGCTCCCTCCCGACGAACCGCAGCGCGGGCGGGCGTTCTCTCTCTCGTCTTACCTTCTCTCTCTTCTTCCGACGACGACGACGCTCGACGCCCGGCGCACTCTACCCAACGCACCGAACCGCGTCGTCTAGGGCTTCCTCCGACGGCCGTCGTTCCCTCCCGACGACGGCCTCTCTCTCCACTCGACGCCCTCATCTCGATCTGCATTCTGTTGGCGCACTCTACCTCAACGCACTAGCATCATCCTCAGATCTACATTCTCTCGGCGCACTCTACCCCAACGCACTAGGCCGCCCCGTGTAGCGCTTCCTCGGACGGCCGTCGGTCCCTCCCAACGACGACCTTTCTCTCTCCACTCGACGGCCTCATCTCGGGGCTCCTTTCTATCGGCGCACTTCTTCCTAAATCGCGCTCTCTCCCGACGGCTGATTTTGCTCGCCTCTCTCCGTCCCCCGACCCGCGAGAAGCAATCGCTCCGCCTTGCTCGAAGCAATCCCTGGAGAAGCCCTAAATCTGCGACCGCATGTCAGGTTTGATTTTATTTCCTGGTTTTTATGTTCGCGTCTTTGTTTTGGGGAGAAAGCTTGGCCTAAATCTACGATGGATTATAAGTCGGAGTTTGAAAGTGGTTGTGGCGGTAATTTAAGGGACATCTGTGGATTAGGGTGGTGTCTTGAGTGGCATCCATGTCTCTCTCGTGTTCGCAAGCGTAGCTGTGAAACTCTATGGAAAGTGTTGTTATTTGTCCAGGGTTGTGATAGTAATCACCGATGTCCATGGCTCGATAAGCTGTGAAGTCTTGCCGCAGATTGGGTTTTGCCTCCTGTTGCTATTCTATGTGGATGAGGCTTCTTACGTGGAGATAGATAATGCCGAGATTGTATAGTCCTGTAGAGTTTTGATTTGAATGATTTTCTAGTAGTCTGAATCAAACTGCATTAGAATTTCTGAGTGCTGTTTTCGTTGCTTGCGCATCAACTACCTCCCAGACCCTGCAGTGCAATGGACACCCATAAATTGCTTGTCGAACATGAATGGCCGTATCGTTAAATATACGCTTCTTGTTGTCCTCTCGCTTTGTCCCTGCATTTTACATCAACTTACATAAATTGCGTGATATCCCGTTGATGTCTTGAATCTTAATGACAGAGAGACCACTTGGCTTTAAGTCCTATCCCTGGTCATCTGGCCTGACTGAATAATTGTTACCACTTATTTGCCTGCATCACCCTATAACAACAATGTCCTAGATATGATGTGAACTCACAAGTTACAGGAACCTTTTTTCAAATCATATGTCATTGTATTGTGCCAATCTGCCTTGCATATTTGCTAGTTTGTATGCTCGACTCTATCAATGATTTGAATGGGCGAATCCACTTGTCATCCCGTAGGAAAACTATGACAAATTGAATGAAGCACTCGCAAGAGGAGACCACTCTTGGACTGCCCTAACATTAAAGGTGATGATGTTATGTTCCCGGCTAAGAAATGATTCATTGATCTCGCATTAGCAATTAGCCTGTTTTCAGTTTATTGTTGCAAAACTGTACTGGAGTTAGTCTATGAGCATTCTTAGCTTGTTAGTTAGCCTGTCATGTTCCTCTTGCAAAAGCAGAGGCTGGAATTTAGACATCATGAGTTCTCAACTTCAGGGGCAATGCTTAACATCATTGTATGCTAGGTCGATGCCTCTAGAGCTACTCTTTCAGAATTAAGGGTCTTTAATATGAACTTACTACATAATTTCAAGGCATGAACCGATAAAAAGCATTTTTCTGTCCATCTCTCGACCAAAATAACCAGAATCAACTTTGTGCAAGCTTCGCTGGAACTCATGTTTTTGGTCATAAATGAGGACTATTAAAGACATGGTATCCACCTTAACTAGCAAAGTGAAAGAACGATAAAGGAAGTTTGTCTAGAATAAAATTTGCTGATGATAGGACATCCAAGCTAAACGAGAGGTTTGTGTTCGATTTTTTGTTAACATTCTCAAGGGAAAGACCCCGATTTTGTGAAACTTCCAGTCCTCCGCATGCCGGAGGGTGACATTGTTCATTTTGCTTTTTATTGACTTTATGTTCAAGATGATTGAGTAATCTGTACTATCAAATGAACTACGTAGGATGAAGCCACTTATGCTACTTGAAGGGCATTAGCTTTTGAATAGTGTACCCCGGCATACGAGGAGGGACAAACGTGAAGAGATGAGGTCAAAGGTCTTCTTTGGTATGTTAATGCGAGAAAAGACCGGATCACTTTCGGTCTCCCACAGTATTTAATGATGTACTATACCAACTATGAATGAGAAATCATGTGATCCGGCTTCAACTCGGCATTTAAGGCAGTCAATGCCTCACTTTTTGATAAATGAATGGTAGATTTCATAATAACATCGAGGGGGCTTTTTTTTTCTTCTTAGAAGTTCAAAGGCCGCGGGTTCAATTGCACCATTAATGTTGACTCTGTATCTTAAAATACTGTTTCTAATGTGATCCTAAGGGTGGCTCGATGTGTTGTCAGTCGTCTTTGGGCATGAGACTATTCAATGTCAACACCCAAGGGAGATATGATTACTTTTTCTCTTTTTGGAAGCATTTATTGAGGCTTTTTAGCACTCCGAGTGTAAGATGAAAATTTAACTGAATGTCATTTTCTTGTTTTGTGGCGAACCAAATGGTTTTATATCCAATTTTTTGTGCGGGGACTTCTACTTGAAGGAAAACCTGAGGAGGCGCTACAATCATTCACGTCTTGAATCGGTGGTTCTCACATCTCGAGCATCTATAGCTATTTTTAATAAGCTCACCATCGGCATGATCCCCTAGCTTAAGGACTTGCCATCCTAAATTACCTCGGCCTATCAACTGGTCCTTCGATTTTCCATATCCTCTTAAGTAATAAAGCAATTAGTGGAAGACTTACCGAATTGTCCCCCATAATGTGCTCGATAAAATTACCTTGTGACAGATCCTTTTGTTGAGGGTGAATGGGTGACTAGGTTTTTATATTTGGGGCTTGCTACGGTGTGCCTAGGACAACAACAATAACATTTTTGGGGGTGTTGGGGGTTGTGGGGGGTGGGGGTGGGTGTTTATTGCGGGTTTGTGATATCATAAGTCTCACTCTTACATAGAGAGAAATTGAATGTGAATGTCATATTTAAGTCGAGGCCCTCTCCTCATTGAAAACTTTTAAAAATCTTTTTCTCCAATACACATGATAATTCAATAATCTTATGGGAAAGATTTATTAGATTACAACTACAGGAGCATGCTCAACTGTTTTTGAATAGCAGTAAGCCATATTCAGATTGGTAGATGTCCAAGATTTATGGGAAAATAGTCCTATTTTTTTTCTTATTGTCTATGCTTGTATTTGCACAAATAGTCCTCGTCTAACCTCGTACCAAACCTCGTGAATTTAACAATTGTTGTTTCTTATTCGACTAAGGCCATCCGAATTCTATCTCAAGTCTGTGCAAAGGTGTTATGTAGGGCAATTCCCATTCTAGGGCTTTTTCACTCTTGAAAAATTGAATTTTTTTTTTTTTTGCATCGGATGAATTTGTTGATGGTGTTATCTGATTCATTATATGTATTTTGGTTCTTCGGGTGAGATTATGTGGGATGAATATGTTGCATTATCAATTCTCATGTTGCCCTTTCAATCTGCTTTGGTCTTATTATGATCCCTTTTGTAATTGAAAGAAATGTTAGTTTCGCAGGATTTTAGAACGCCGGCGTGTTTTGGAATCACAAATTGAAGAGGTTCAACGCACGAGAGCTTCAGAAAGAGCTTGACAAACTGCATAAACGACATTAGTTCTTGGCTTACGGGATTGGGGCTCTTTGAGGAAGCTAAAAGCTTGAAATGGAAAGGAACATTGAGATGGCTGAATCGAGGCAATTTTCCATACATACTATGTGAAACTTATTTTGCTTTCTTAAGTTATGTGTTGGATAATATCTTGCTCGTAAAAACATTACATTACTTACTTTTTATTTTTGAACTTGCAGCATGAAACTTCCCATCTTGCACACGTGCTGCGTGATATGAAAAAAGATTATGAGTTTGCGATAGGAATGGTTTTTCCAAATGAACTTGAAGCATATCACACGTATGTAGCTTATGCAATTGGCAAAGGATTTGGAGTGAGAAAGGATAATTTGTTAAGAAATCGTAAAGGAGAAATAACTCGACGGACTTTCGTGTGTAATTGTGAGGGGCATCCTATCAACTCATCTGATAAAGAAAAGAAATTTGAAAGGTTTGAAGTTAGGTGTGGTTGTCTTGCTCGTATCAAATTTAAGGTTAACAATGGTGTCTACGAAGTCATGGAGTATGTTTCCGAGCATAATCATCCATTTGTTCCGGAAGGTCAGAAGCATTTGCTTAGATGTGGAAGAATGATAAATGATACTTGTAAGGGTGTCATAGTTGATATGATTAAAGCTGGTATTGGGGGGACTTCGACATACAAGTTTTTAGCAAATGAAGCGGGAGGAAGCAAAAACTTGGGTTTCAACTTGCGCGATTGTCAGAATTTTTTGCAGACCAAAAGATCCAATGACATGACTGGCGGAGATTGTCAAAATGTTCTAAATCATTTTCATCGCATGCAAATGGAAAACCCGATGTTTTTCCATGCTGTACAAGTAGATCAAGATGGTAAAATGGCAAATATATTTTGGAGAGATAGTTTATCCAAATATGATTATGACTGTTTTGGTGATGTGCTAGTGTTCGATACCACGTATCGTACCAACAGATATAACTTGATTTGTGCACCTTTTGTTGGAGTTAATCACCATTGGAAGAATATTTTGTTTGGTTGTGCATTATTGTCAGATGAGACTGCAGAGTCATTTATTTGGTTATTTGAGATGTTTTTGAAGTCTATGGGAAACAAGGCTCCAAAGACTATATTCACTGATCAAGATCAAGCTATGGCAAAAGCCATTAGAATTGTGTTTCCAAATACACAACACCGATTATGCACTTGGCATATTGGGAAAAATGCCAATCAAAACATTCCGAGATCTTTACCGTAAGCCGGGTTTTAAGGATAAATATTTTTTGACGCTTATGTATAGATGCAGATCGGAGGATGAATTTGAATGCACTTGGAGGAAATGGAAGACGAGTGGGGTACTAAGAATAATAATTGGCTTCGAAGATTGTACGACCTTAGACATAAATGGAGTTTAGCTTTTGGTCGTGATACCTTTACATGTGGTATGACATCGAGTCAAAGGAGTGAGAGCACTAATAATGTCTTCCAACATACAGCAACCAAGACATCGCATTTGTTGTAGCATTAGTCCATCACTATGAAGAACAACTGAAGCATATGAGAGAAATTGAAAATCAAGATGATTATCATTCTCGTGGGAAGCCCAAGTTGCAGATTCCTAAAAATGGGATCTTGGCGCATGCAGCTTCAGTGTATACTCGTACCATCTTTAAAAAGTTTAATGTAGAATTTTTGCAAAGTCTCAGCGAGCATGTTTCAGGTACTACATTCGATGGATCAATTTATTTATATACTCGAAGTGTTCAGAGATTGAACGTGAAAATGTTGTCAGATTTAATCCCGCAGACTTTTCAGTTTTTTGTGATTGCAAATTATTTGAATCGAAAGGGTGGTTGTGTCGCCATGCCTTGAAAGTGTTGAATGATAACATATTGGTTGCGAGTATTCCATCTTCTTATATTTTGAAAAGATGGACCAAGGGTGCCAAAGAAGGAATTGTGAATGATGAATGTAATCAAATGTCTTCGGGTCCATCTAAATTTAATCGGTTTTCCACGTTAATGCAAGAATCTTTTGAATTGATGAGTTTGGGAGCCGAAGATGTAAATACTATGACTATAGTGAGGACGAACATGAAAAAAACAAAGGCTGAAATTGCAGCATACAAAGCAAGTGTGGTTGTCACTTTGATGATGCTGTCGCCGATGACGATGATGATATTGAGGATTCTTGCGAGATTTCAGTTTTGGACCCCATTCGAAGAAAAGGGAAGGGAATAAGTTATGGAAGGCTGAAAAGTTCAAGTGAGAAAAAGAAAAAAATCTAAGAAAGGAACACCCCCCGCGCAAATACAAAGTCGAGGTGAGTCATGTATTATTGTACTTAATGTGATTGTTAATTTCTTCGCTTATGTTATATGATGCTAATTAACATATTTTATTACTTTGTGATGTAGAATTGGCTATCCAAGCGACACATAATGAAACTCATTATCCAGACTATTCAAGTAATTCAAATCAATCTCAAAGTGCCTTTTATCCTAGCATTGTTGGCGGTCCTTCAGTAAATCTAAATTTTCACGTCGGGTATATTGCTATTAGTTCTCAATTTGTATTTACATCTTACTAATTTGTTAATTTTTTTTTTTTTTTATATAGGTGCAGCAGCCACCATGTTTCATGCGTCCGGGGATTCCGAATGGGTTTTACCCATTTCCCAATCGGAGTTTATTTAGTAGTTTGATGTATTAATTTATTTATAATGGACTGTGCCTTTCTACAACTATAGATAACATATCATTTGTTTTATGTAGGTGCAATACCCATATATTATTCCGCCGGGGAATATGAATGGATATTTGCCATTCACTAATCAGGTGCTTATTATGAAATCATTTTAGATCCTAATGTTATCTCATACTTTTTTAATATTTTAATGTTTATTGTTAATGGTTTCTTCTTAATAAATGTTGGAGTACCATAATAGATCTCACGGAACCATTTTGAGTCAGGTATAACTTGCGCTTTCTCTTATGAAACCATAATTTAGCCCTACTTGGAATGTCTATCACTTTTAGTTCCTATGTGAAATAACGTTCTTTGTAGGGAGCGATTCTTGATGGTTTGTAACATATGATGGCGGGTGCATGGTATGAAGTTGTAGAATAAAAAATTTGCAAGTAATGTGACATCTTATATGATATTATCTCACTAAAACTATAATATAAGTGTCTTGTGAGGCTTTTGTATATTTTTAATGTTTGTCATGTCAATGCAATGCCCAATTTACAAAGAGCAAACGAATTTTTTTTATTTGAAATGGATAATTGTATTGGTCAAGGAAGAAGCTAGAGATCTGAGTTGAATTTAAAATGGGAAGATGCATCCAGCCTATTCATGTAAAGTGATGGGAGCACTATGTTATGCTATTACAATGAGAAGAGTAAGATGACTAGTGACACGATCATATGCTTAATTGTTACATTTTCACAGCTAATTGGTGATGGACGTACTTCATATCAAAGCAACCACGATGTCTTAATAGAGCATTTTTATTTACGTTGTTCGCTGCCCTGGCTCTTTTGAGACATTTACTTTGACATGTTGTTTAGTAAAATGTAAATGAATTGTGTATTCTGTTATATAGGGGTCATCAAACTCTATTGAGCGCCCAGGATGAATGAATTCAACAATTCTGAAGAAACACGTACCGATTGACCGAAGTAACTTACAATTCTTGGATGGGACGACCCCACCGTTGTCGCCTCTACCTCCTGAACTATTTTTAGCATCCCTTTTGTGGGAAGGTTTCTATCTTTTCATCCAATGAACCAGCCTGCCGCCTTTGCCTTTGCCACCTCCGACCAAATGCTCGTAGTCTCACTCCCCAATTTAGCTGCTGCCTTGCGCAACGCAAAGGAATACTTTAACATGGCTGATCGCATTGCTCATAACTTGAAGGGTTCGCAAGATTCTGGTTTCGCTGATCTTACCTTGTTTCAATTTTAAGATTCTAATTTAGCTGCTGCCTTGAGATTGAACTTTCACACTTCTTGAGATGTTGCCGTTTATGTTACATTGGCTTGATAACGGGGTCTGCTATTGACATCACAACGAGGACCATAACTGTTGGTAGTCAAACCAAGCTGTTGCTCATAATGCTGAGGAGGATTTAAACTGCTGTAAAGAATGAAATTCGGGGTTGTAAAACCAGAAGGTGGCAAGTAATTGGCATGCTAAGGCATGTTGTGTTCAGCTTCTCTACCTTGGAGATTAGAGAAACATGCCATTGAGTTCTTGCTTTGCACCACGTAACGAGATATCTCACGGGAGAGTGAGTGTGAAACTCTAGATTTCTCATCATTTTTTCCTAACCATGTGGTGATATTTTGATTTTTCTTATCAGTCAAGAGAAAATTGAAGCGGCGGAAGAGCTTTTGAAGCATAGGTAAGGGGTTTTGGCTCCAAAATTGCCGAACTCATTATATTCCCGATATATGTTAATTTGCCTACAATTCTTCAAGCAAAGATATTTGAACCCACGTCAGAAGGTGCTAGTAAGGTGTGGCCCTTGCAACAAATAGTTTTAAGGTTGTATTTTTAATTAACTCTTGCAGCATAAGTGGATACTGAATGTGGACAGGGCTCCCAACGTTTCACTAGGACAAAATGTCCAAACGAGAATAAAGCAATTCTCTTTGATGAATAAGTTTAAGAAGAAAGTTCTCAGAGTGAGTCCTTGAACATTGCCTTGTTGGATTTCATTGCTGTTTTTAGTGCAAAGTTATATGGCTGATCGTGTTTCCCCATTGTTAATGTGGGTAGTAGCAGACAATTTGCCGATGAGCAAGTGGATCATATCAAAGAGATGTTCCACGTAATGGACACCGATAAAAATGGAAATCTGACATTTGAAGAGTTGAAACATGGCCTGCACAAATATGGACAGCAAGTTGCTGATCCTGATGTGCAAATGCTGATGGATGCAATAAGATCACCTATTCAACAGCTTAGCACATTTTGTTTTTGACATGGTTTACGTTTTCTTCTTCCATGTCGACACATTGTATCTTGTGAAGTGCATGATTTTGCTTAAATTGCAAGGCATTTGGAAGATTAAGGACGGATTACATAATACGGAAATGTGTTTTTCATTATTTAGTCAAAGATTTGATCATGAGGTTGTATCACCGTTTCACATAATTGATGGAACTTCTTGCAAAATCGAGTGGGTTTTTGATAATTTGATGAGTCACAATCTCTTGTATTAGCATCTAAAAATAGAACCCTATCTTATATGAGAACAGGCTGATGAAGATGGAAGCGGAATGCTTTGAACTGTCGGGGAGTTTGTGACTATGTCAGTCCACTTAAGAAGGATTGGCAGCAATGACCACCTTACTTGAGCTTTTGAATTCTTTCGCAAGAATTGATGCAGATATATTGAATTCGATGAGTTGAAAGAAGCTTTGATAGATGACAATCTTGGTCTGAACAATGAAAATTTATTGAAGACATCATTGACAATGCTTGATTTAGATAAGGTAATACATAATCAGAACAACTTGCAATTTGGAATCTGTGTAATCTTGTTCACATACAAAATAGAGTCCTCATTTTGTGGTGGATGTATTTCATGATGGTCGGATCAGTTATGATGAATTCAAGGCCATGATGAAAATGGGCATGGACTGGAAAATGGCTTCATGCCATTACTCAACAGCGATGCTAAACGGACTTAGCCAAAAGATGTTAAAAAACAAACCTTCTTCCCTTAGAGGCTAAAAAGATGTTCCACTTCCCTCGAGGCTAAAAGTAAAAGATGTTTCACCTATGACTTCTTAATCTCGATCTAGATGAACCGAGAAGAAACAAAATCGAAGTCTCATCATAAGGGTATTGGGAAGGAGGTATTATACAAAATCATTGCAATGGTTTGCTACTACAATGACATAAATGCTGTGAAAATTTTGAATAAATGGGGTCTAAATAGTCAAATTCCTACGCTGCTTGGCATTCAAATTCTCCTTTTATGTTTTTATTTTCCGTAATTAAAGGGAAAATCAATTGAAACTAGTAACCAAAGTTGGTTTGCAATGCCTATCCTAATCAACTTAAGGATTTTGAAGCCTCATATTGCGGCAACTCGACAATCTCCATGAGGAGATGGTTTTTGGTGTTAAATGCAAAGCGATGTCATCGTAAAGTCGCATATTAACTTGTAAATCTCACATCGTAGGATACTAGATCTTCTAACTCATATCAAGTAAAATCGTTGCAAGTTTGAATACGAGAACACAAGATATATTGTAAAACTTAGCCACATTTGTCAATTTCATGAAGTGAATTCACCTCTTGAGCCTCTCCATAGATTTCACCTCTCAGTCAAATAGAATATGTTGAATTATTTCATCTAGGCGTGTATATCATATATATTGACCAAACGAAGTATTAGATATTTACTCATATAAATCAAAATTTCAAATCATAACTTGAATATTGCAAATAAACTAAACAACTTGAGCTCATCCATCGATACTAGGAATCTATTAAAATTAAGATATATAGCTCTATATGCTTCGCAACATTCAAATAAAGCTCATAAGAGACCCATCCAAGCTTCTAAGCAACTATTGCTGTTGTCCACAAACGTGTCATGTTCCCATTAAAAGTACATTGCTTTTTCATGTAATAAATGACTGAACCCATGTGTTCATGTTCATTGTGCACGTTCATATGAGAACTGCAATTATACTTCAGAGAAATTCTCTGTTTGAAGCACATCATACACAAGCAGAATCATCCTTTCAGTTTTTCGAACAGTTTGAGTGAGCGCTCACACGCATCCAACAGAATACAAACTCCAAAGTAATTCCTTTCAAAAAAGGATCAGATGAGCTCCAATAGACAAAGTAATATGCAAAATATAAGACAAACGGAGTACATTTGCCTCTTCCAGCAGCAAATAGATGAAATATTAAATGATTGGTGACAACTATTTCTTTTTCTTTGCCAAATTAGTACGGTACCGACAATGAAACCCTACAGCCTATATACATGGGCCAGCATTATAGGCCGCCACAATCAACACACAACAAGAGTAAACACAGGCCAAAAGCCGCTGCTGCTCGTGCTTGAATCAGTCAGCACACCACACCAACAGTTGAGCCTCCTAATAATTGATATGTCACTGGGAACTTGAACGTATAATACCAATAATCCCTTTATAGGACACTGCCCATGTGCTTGAACTGGTTCCGTGTCCATGAAAGTCATCTTTCTGGAGAAAACCATCCTTCTTTGTAAATTTTCCCGTGACATCATTGACATTTGCGATGCTGGCACATCTGGCAAGTGGTTGCAGATTTAACATTAGCATACGTGCAATGATCGCAGGACCAATGAGACGCGTCATCGGTTCAGCTGGAACCAGCTCGAGTGCTGGTAGTTCCTATTCCCCTTCCACCACCTCTACTTGCCTTGCTGCTCCCTCCATTCTTAGAGCTCGCTGCCCTGCTGCAACCACCATGGGAATCCACATCTGATAGCCCATTCTCCAATGCTCTCACGAGGTTGTCAAAGTAGTTTCTGGTCACACTGTAGCAACAAAAACAGATGTAAGAAAGTCAAAATGCATGTCTATGTGCACACATGGGTGCTACTTCTGGAAGTCACAACAGAGGCTATTAAGAAAAGTGTCTACGTAAACTACAGTGCAGCTGAAGTAAAGAGGGCCACCGATCTTTTAATAAAAGGAGAGACGTGTTTGTGATGGGAAAGCAACTCCAAGAATTATTGTTTCCCACTAATACTCTATGAACTTAAATAAATAAACAAGTAACAGTCCAACAGCTCTATAACAACCAACCAATGCCATATGCACTGGAAGATCATATTCTTGGAAAGTCCACTGTCCAAATTTGACTTTTGAATCAAAAATCTTTTTAGCATAAGAATCCAGTCAAAAGAACTAGTGAGAATGCTTTTGGCTGGAATCAGCTTTTAAGTTAACAACAAACTGCAGAGTCAATATTATTCCATAAAGTAAACTTTGAAAGCTTGACAATAAAGATTAAAGAGCAGGATTAGAAATAGGAATGCTATGCTCAGCATGAGTCATGAGCTTCGCCAGAACTTTTTACATAATATAAGAAGCCAAAAAGAAGATTGCGTGGGAATATTACATACACTAATTTATCAGGAAGAAGCTGCTCATTGGTACATATCATGGTCTCTCCAGAAACGATAAAGCCCATTTTTGGGCGAAAGGAATGTAATCACCAATTCCAACATTAGTATTTTCATGTGCTATTCAGAATCAAAATGGGCAGGCATTTGCGTATATGACAGAATGCCCATCCCCCCTCCTTTACGACACTTTTTTTTAATCATAGCCTAACTATTTCCCATTTCATAGATGGATATCTAGGGACTCAAGTCTAAATAAAATGGACTGTACACAATTGTAATTTGTACCATACATATTTTACTCAAGTAATATGAAAATTGAATCTGACAAGAAAAAAACCTGGTAAGTCCAGCTAACTTGGTGCGGAAGTCATTAAAGTTACTAGAAGGATTCTCATCACTAACGAACTGGTGAAGTTCCTTCTCTGCACACTGATGAAGCCTTTCCAATCCAGACACTGCTACAACTGGTAAAGAAACCATTCATGTAAGTAAATAGGAAAACAAGGAGGATATGCATGGCCATTGTCTATCCACAGTCCTACTCTCCAATACAAACCTTGCAAATACTCAAAAATTTGTTTCTTAGCATGATCATATTCTGGTAGATAATAACCATATGCATATGTCCACTTGAGCACTCGCCTACACTCAACTATCTGCAAACATCAAAGGAGCATAATTTAGTTTGACAGAAGCAGGTCAGGATAATAAATCAAAAACACTCCATCAGATTTTAACCTATATAACAGCTGTATTTACATTCCAAACTGAAAATCACATAAATCACATTTAAGTTAAATTAAGTAATAAAACCTGTTGCCAGGCCTCCATGATGAACTTCAACTGTGACTCCAGCTGGCATTGTGTGTCACTACGCTTATCGAGCTGACAAGAAGAAAAGACAAAACCTTATTTAATCAATAGCAAAGGGTCAGGAAGCATCAGCAGCACAGCATAATTAAACCAGATGAATAGAAAGGCCATGCATCTTGCTTCCTATCACAAGAAAACAAAGATCAATTTGTTAATTTAACATCATAAGCAGTTTATCGCAACTCAACCTGCCCAGTTGCCACTTAGCATCAACACATTTACCCAGTATAGATTCTTCAGACACAACTGCAAGCCTTAGTGTACTCAATATCCATGACCATCAGACTAAAATGTTAGCCCAAGTACAATGAGGCGAACACATACAGAAACAAAGATCTTCCTGGTCTTGTAGCACTCCTTAATACAGCAATGTGAACCTAAGATCTATTTCTGCATAAGTTACAACCGGAATACATTTGTCACAAAGACTCTGAAGTAAAATTATTAATTAATAGAAAATTTGGCTGTTAGTGATGCAAAATGCTGTGAAATTAAATAACTGATATGGAATACTATTGATTTAGTAAGCGCTTCATCCTCTTCCTCAAATTTCCTTTTGTGTCACGGCAACAAAGTTGGGGGTAGGAGTTGGATATCACCATCTCAAATTGTCAGTTCCCTTGTGTGCACTAAAATGTTGCAATATTTAAATCAGTAATCCAAGACAATCAATGTCATACACACACATACTTGTTGAAATGTGGATAAGAGAAAATTACAATGCATGTATCGGCCCCCGCGAGCCCGACTCATCTATAACTCTACAAAGCATAAACAACAACCCGTTAGCAGAATTTCTGTATCATTAAGCAAAAATTATGCACATGATGAGCCCCCAAAAAGTTGACTCTCAGTATAATCAAAGTTATGCTAGCTTTGCTAGAATTCCCAGATTCAATATCTTGACATCAAGATTGTCTAGATTCAATAGGCTTACTTTTTAAAAATGCTGTTGAAAAAAATGACAGATTATATGCAAATAACATCAACTGAAAATGTTAGTGTTAAAAAAACCACTGGAAATGCCCTGAAATGCTAATTTTATCTAAGTAGATGGTGAAGATCATGGATTAATCATCTCCAAAGCCCAACATTTCTCTTCAGAATCACTTTGTGTATATGCAAAAGTCATCCTTTGGTTACTTGAATCCCAAAAAAGGGAGCATAAATGTTGACTTTCAGTTGATTTTTTCCATCAAATATAACCTATGAAGATATCCCAAAGTGGCAAGGAAAGTACAGTAGTCTGCTTTGGAGCAAAAAAAAAAAAAAAAAAAAAAAAACTGAACTGTTTAAAAATCCAAATGCCCACTTTGCCTTGGCTCTTAGAGCAAGGAGTGATCTATCGGAATCAGGCACATTATCCATACAACTAAGAGAAACCTTTAGGAGGTCAGGAACACAAGCTTGGACATATGAAGATGAGTTCTGCAAGACATCTGTCATAACATCTGGTATTCGTGGATCCAATGGAAGAAATGGAAGTTTGGGAACCTCCCTCAAAGCATCCAGATAATGACCTGCTCTCACCAATTTGTATATCGACAATATCGCCTCAAGCTGTCCTAACATTGTTTGTTGCTCCATGACACTCTCTAATCAGGACTGCGGGAAATATGCAACTGAGAAGTAAATACCTAACCGTGGAACAAAAAAGGGGGACAATTAACTTCATAAATGATTAATATAGTTGACAAGCCCCAAGGCCTCTCTAACACTTTTGTGTCCACATTAAGAGTAAATGAACAAGTTATTTGTAGTCACAAAGCACAGCCTTAGTGCCCTAACTGAAGCAAGTGATTTGAATTATGCAATAATATGACAGCAGGTAAGGAAATATTTAGAATAGGTGAAATCTAAATGATGGGCCAATTTTCCAGTTTCATCATGCTGCAGCAATAAATGATCTAGCATGACAGAAGCTTTAAAGAGAATGAAAATAGTCCACCCAAAAGGAAACTGCCACTTAGAAGACAGACAGCAGCTACCAAGAGATTACCTGATTTCAGGACTATATTTGTAGGTCTCCAAAATCTCGTTTCCAGAATGAATCAAGCCAGCTGTCTGGCTTTCACCATCCGACTGTCTGCGTCAAAGAGCACATCAAGTCTGAAAGGCATTTTTATTGGTGTCCAGGGCCATTGAGAACGCCCCAATCCTCTTCAGAATCTCTATTGACTGATTTAATTAAAGGAAAGAATAAGCAAAGGAAAAGGGTATTAAGACCATACTAAATTCGATATTATCCCAAGATGAAATATCCATTAAAATTCTAGATTTAGCAATGTTGGATGATATAAATGGAACAGTATTGAAGATGAAAATTTAGATCTCGATGAAAAGCTACACCATAAAGAGTGAACTAAAGTAGAGTAAATAAGAAAATGAACTACCGCTAATTTATTTACACAAGTGAAATGATCTCCCTCCAGCCCCTCCCTGTATGTATAAAAATTTGTTCTTACTCAATAAAGTATATCACAACACATTTACTTGTGTTATTGGGTAGCCAATGAAACAATGATCAACAGAACATGAATCACCTCGAAAAGATAATTTCTGAACAAACACAGTCAATCAAAGTACTTTGGCTCTCAAAGGTTCATTGAAAACTTATTTCACTTGTGACTCCATAAAAGCAATAGGAGAAAGGGCAAATTCCATCAGCAGTCACTGAACTTGAGTGGATTTTGCTAACAGCTCGCTGAACTTTAATTTTGATCATCTCATGTCCAGAACTTTTATTTCTTTACAATTTACGCACTTTGACCAAAATCCAGCCAATTTTCAAGCAAAGTACCGATGTAGTATACACATGGTCACGTGGCCACCATGTCAGCAATTAGCTGACATTGGGTGATTGAAGTCAAAGTTCAGTGATATGATTCAAACACCACAGTCCAACATTAAGTAAATTTTATACAGGGAGGAAAACGGCGAGAAAGACCATACTTTGTCATATATCCCAGCTTCCAAGCACTGCTGAGCAGCTTCAAGCATAATTTGTTGTCTTGTTTGTACGTCCCGTATAAACCTTATCAATTCACCTTCTTCCCCATAACCTCTTAAACCAAGCCAAAAGTAAATCCCACCATCTCCAAATAACAGCTCCGTGAGGAGTTGTTTCAGCATCAAACTTCTCTGTCTCTGCTGATCTGCATTTCCCCTTCCAGTCCAAAATAGTCATCCACCACCCACTGCAGCAGCAGACTGTGCGTAATATTTGAAAGACGTAAATATGAAGATCATGCTGTCAAATCATGGTAGATGCTTCTGCATAAGCATCCATTACACCAAACTTTGATCCTGCCCCTGTACCTTCCATAAGGACACCATGGTCAGCAAGCATGATAGCTATGTGAGTGGCACCACTGTTGTACCCTTCATCTCCTCCTTCTTTAGAAAATTAGAGGATATCGGATAGGAACTGGATGCTTAGGAGCATAATATATGGGTATACAAAAGGCTCCTTCCCATTTTTGGTATAGTATGATGCTGCAAACTTATTTCGGTAAGCCTGCAATCTCTAAACTATAGGACTGAACTCTCACTAAGATAGCAGATGAACCTCCCAGAGGGAACTCCTTGATGGCTGACAGTTTAAACCACAATAGTGGTGAAAAGTGCCGATAGATCTCTCAGCAGCCTTTCGACAAGCCTTTGAGAACCAGATATCATGGCATATAGTAACAACCCTTTCTTATCATACATAGCTCGACTGACCCGATCACCCATTCTTAACAACTTTTCACATTCTTCTGAAGCAGTAGCCACTGTCTCAGTAGAAACCATACCTCCAGTATTTATCCATTCTATGAGCAGCCAATAACAAGTAACCATTATGGAAGAACAACAATCAGTACATTTAGGCAGTAAACAAATAGTACCAGAGGTGCAAACTGATGTGCACTACAGGATGACAAGGCAACGTCTCTTGCTTCATTTTCATACCCAGTTCTCAAGCAAAAGTATATCTGTTGAAACAAGAGATATGTAAAATAAGTCAGCTACAGGCATAGGATTCCATGCTTATAAAAAAACTGCAATCGGCAATATCCCCAAGAAAATAGGACAGCCTAAAAACACCCTCTTAACAAAAAAAAAAAACAAAACAAATTACTTCTTATCTTAAATATTTTTCTTGCTCTAATAGTTCATATACCGAAAGACAGGATAGCTGAAACATAAGTCACCGTCATCTCAACCAAAAGACTATGAATCTCAATAAAACATCAGCAGTTTCTATTTACTGCAGCACCCCAGTGAAAATGAGGACTTCATCATGATACACCAAATTTCTACGTTCTTATGGTATTGACTTCACCACCAAAATAGAAAATGGAATACAAAAGGGAAGCATTCATAACTTGCTGCCACATGGTGTCAACAGGTGGCTGCCTTTGAGCATCACCAACATCAAAGTCGAGAGCAGGAGGACAAAATAATGAGCACTAAACTCACTTAATACATTTTAATATGTTAATGCCTTGAAATTTGTTAGAGACAAGCTGGACAAGGAGAGCTCCAGCTCCTTGAATACTGCTTCAAAAAGGTCAAGTTCGATTACTATATGATGCAAGCAAGAGCTATCTCCAAATATGACCAAAGCAGTAATTCTACTTTGAGTCTAAACATAAACAAAAAGCTTTTGCCATAGAAGTTTCATGGAACCAAAATGTCAAGAAAGGTAAAAATAATGACTTCATACTTGTGCAGGATGACTTTGTATCATGTCCATAATGTACTTCTCATGCCCCCACTCAAGGTGCCGCGTTGCACCAATTACCAATGACATCTTCTTTGAAACGTTCCACCAAATAACTGAATCCTCATCCATAACTGCCAAGCAAATTATTGCACAAACCATTACATCTCTATGGCATAAGAAGAAAAAGGGAGCTATGAAATGGCATGGAGAAGTAGTTAAGAAGATTTACAGAGCCACACCTGAATGAGAAGCCATATTTTCTGCATACTGACCGATTTTCCCCTAGATGTATTAATACCCAGACTTTCATAAGCACCCTTAAAAGCAATAGTGGGATGAAATTTGAACAATAACAGAGAGAGATTATGCCCATATCATGCAAAAGTCGAATAGATTTAGTGAAAGAGCATCAATACAAATGTATACACGGCATCATGAATCTAACAAACACACTCATGACACAACCATTACAAGGCAGAGAACAAGAAGTACAAATAATGACTAATGGTAAGTTTCTCAAATACTTATGCTAACCGTGCCAGCTGGCAGGCAAATAACAATAAACTGTGATCAAGATGTGCTTCTATGTTGGAATCTTAGAACTGCCCCAGCAAAAATTCAATGCCTAGTAAAAAAAAAGATGTAATGAGCAGCAATAACTATTAAAGATAAATAAAAACCAAACTTTCATTACTTTAAATGGCAAGCCATGCTCTCTGGCACTGTTAAGGTCCTTCACAACACCACCATAGAAGCTCTTTTCTCAAGAATCGACTTGTCTGTTACAGCTACAGCTACAATCTCCATGCCTGAAGGACCAGATAAAACTTGAGGGCTTGAAACTGTTGAGCCTATTTGGGGGACACGAGCACCTCCATGGCCTGAATCAATGATGTTAGTCTTTGCTAATAATGATATCCAGCTTAAGCTCTGAAGAAAATCATGCTTTTCCTTTTGCCAATCATCCTGTCTGACAGCACAGCACCCATTAGAAACCAGGGCTGGAAAAAGTGGAGATAGCAATTTGGAATGTTCTATAATTGAGTTATGAGTTACAACCTACAATACTTTCAGCATATAATCATTAAAACTTCTAACATTGTACTTCTGTGCTTCCTGAATAGCTGAGACCATTGCTATTTCATGATCCTACATTAAGATGCAGCAAAAGAATCATCTCATCATTGGTACGTAACCACAAATTCCATAAAGCAAGAGAAACAAATTGTAAGCACAAATTTCATAAAGCAAGAGAAACAAGTCATGGAACCTTAAATTACCAATCATGTATTTTAGGAAATATGACTAAAAATATCAGAAATATAAATGTAAATGCACAGTTCCATGTAAACACTTATAGGAGCCAACAAAGGAGAACATTTACATATATGCATGTTGAGAGGGGAACAACTATTGAAGGGGATTAGTAGATGAAAAGGCAGATGATGATCAAGGACAGGCTTTATCATCATCATCCTGGATGACGAATGCAAAAGCTGACATATGGATAATGGCATATGTCACATTGTAAGTATGGTCAGTGAAACCTGCATATTTTCCACATTTAAACACAAGAGCATGCAATGATCTAAGCGAATTTAGAAGAAAGACCAACCCTGAATGTACTACTAGCCGGATGCAAGAATGATTTATTCAAAGCAAAACCTTCCATGTTTATATTTTGTTTTATGTCTGCCATAGCCGGCACACTGCTCATAAGCACCAGAACCAACGAGGATGATTCTGGCATGACTCTTGTAATTATGAAGTTGAAGATCCTCGTCATTTTCATTCTCTCTTTCTTCATACACCCAGCCATCACCACCAGCAGCCAGCCATAAAGCTATTCCAATATTCAGGTCCTGCAAAATGAGGCGACATCTCAGATTTATGCTGCCATCCTTAGACTGGTGAGACCAGCATCTGTAAAATGTTCGCTTAATGTGAGAACAACATTGCAGCAAAACATGCACTTGACAGCAGCATCAAGTCATGAATCATCAGAACTAAGCAGAGTCCTTGTCTTACCTTTTGCTTATTGCCGTCAAGTTGACCAAACGATGCACGACCGGCCTTCCATCGGGGCAGTTCCAAGGAGACTTGAGATCTGCCAAGTGCTCAAGTATCTCCACGAAACAATGGTCGGACAGCAAGCAAATTAAATCGCTGTCGTTTTGTCATCAATGGTTTCGCCTAAGCTTTCTCGCGTTGCTGCGCTTAGAATCAGAAGCAATAAACCAGCAAACTTCTGGTCGCAGATTTAGGCCAAGCTTTCTCCCCCAAAACAAAGATGCGGACATAAAAACCCGGGAAATAAAATCGAACCTGACTTGCGGTCGCCGATTTAGAGCTTCTCGAGGGACTGCTTCGAGCAGGGCGGAGCGATTGCTTCTGGGTCGCGAGTCGGGGGACGGAGAGAGGCGAGCGAAATCGGCTCGACGCTCTTGGTGCGATTTAGTAAGGAGTGCGCCGAGAGAATGGAGCCCTGAGATGAGGCCGTCGAGGGGAGAGAGAAAGGCCGTCGTCGGGAGGGAGCGACGGTCGTCGAAGGAACCGCTAGACCGTCGTCGGGAGATGGCATCGAGCGTCGTCGTCGTCGGAAGAGAGAGAAGGTAAAGAGGAGAGACAAGACAGAGGAGAGAGAATGCCAAATTTCTCCGCCCGCGCGTTGTTTTGAACTAGAACGACGTGGGAGAGAAGAGAGACGACGTGGACCTGCCAGCGGACACCTGTCAACGCGTGAATGGATCAGAGCACGGATGACGTGGTCCTGTGAAGGTACCTAATATTTTCTCCCGGGACCATAGGACGACGACCACCACCTATTCAGTAGCCACTCTGTGTGGGACAAACATTTTATGGAAGGTACAAAATGCACATAAATTAACATAGATTTTTGCCCCATCTGATTTCACCAGAACTTGTAATGATCCAAATTTATTCAGAATTACAAATCACTTAATGTAATTCTTACGGATCACATAAAAACAGCCCATCTATACAGATTTTCCCAACCAAAAGGGTGGAATTGGAAAGCCGGCACCCAACTCAAATGGTTTTTATGTTCTTCGCAAGTGATAAATCCCACTACACAAATCTAACCCTTTTGTCCAGGTATTTGCTTTTACATTGGTCAAACTCACCAGCCCATTCAGTAGCCACTCTGTATGGGACAAACAGAGAGAGATATGGAGAAGGAGACGGAGGAGTCGGTCAGAATTTGGGTGAAGAATCAAAAGGGGGTTTCCTGCGAACAGTGTTTCCACTGGCACCATCACTACCCTGTACTTGCTAGTTCAAACTAGGATACCAACATCGCGGGGTTCAGGTGTGCTGGCCGTTCCCTTGCCTCGATTTCTCAAGGTAGGGACTGTGGCCTGGCCCAAGTGGGGGAGCTTATTTTCCAGCCCTCCCCAGGCGTACCCAAGGCTCGGCAGGGACTCCCACCCTAGGGAGGTTATCCCTCCGTTTCCTTTGAGACCCGTCTTTCCGGGTTGTCAGAGCCTTTTAAGGACATGCTCAGATCCTGCAAAGAACATATGACAGAAAGGATAATTTTGGGTAAAAAGCTAGCAGAAAAGGGGAGATGCTCACCGCTAAAATTGGAAATAAAGATTGGTAAATTCATATGAGAATTGAATAAAAATAAGGTGTTTATGAAAAAAGACAAATAAATATTAATAAATGATAATAAAAGTTGATAATTTAAAAAATAATAATTTTAGCAAGTAACTCGAATTTGAAATTGGTAACCCAAAGTTAATTGGTAATATAATTTGAGAAAAGTTGGTAAGTCATTCAAATAAAGATTAATAAATTCATATAAAAGTTTATAAATTTAAGACATTGGTACAAAAGACATATTAAAATTTGTAAGAGATTAAAAAAAAAGTTAGTAATGTGCTTATTATAGAAAAGAGTTGGTCATTACATAAAAGTGCCAATAAGATATCAATAAGTCATAGGAAAAACAAGTGATCAGTAATTTTTTTACCAACAAATATTCTAACATTACTATATTTATTTATTTATTTATTTATTTATTTATCCGACCTCATCCCAAGTGATTGTGCCGAGTAGGCTTTGATTTTGAGAATTCAACAAACTTCTTGAACTGTAAACTCTTGATCTCCTCACCAACTTTCGAGAAGACCTCGTGTTTTAAAATTGCATTTTAGATCTTGTACGAAATTTTACGGAATGATAGGCATTTTTCTTCATAGAGAATTTGATGCACCTAACATCAATTTAAACACCATCCACGCCATGTCCCCGTACAAATGATAAAAATCTATCTTGATTTATGTGCAATTTGTACCTTCTATAGGGCAAAATTAATTATCCAATGCAATATGTTCTTAACTAAACATAATAGCAGATGGCTTTTAACATGTAATTATCCTTTCTGTCATATGTTCTTCGCAAGTCCGCTGTTCACAAGGAACCCCCTTTAGATTCTTCACCCAAATTCTGACCGACTCCTCCGTCTCCATCTCCTTCTCTCTCTGTTTGTCCCACACAGAGCGACTACTGAATCGGCGAGGGAGTCCGACCAACGTAAAAGCAAAGGCCTGGGCAACGAGCAAATCACTTACCTGGACGGGGTCAATGGGCGATCAAGAAGGCTCATGGCCTGGGCCTAGTGACCTCCATTGCACTTTTGGGAGGGGTGCTAGCCCAAGGTCGGCCCAAGTGGCCGAGCCTACGTCATAATTTGTGGCAGCGGGGGCCTGCGTTCGCGCGGCCCCTACCCAATTCCTTAGTCTAAACATAGCCTATTTCCTTGGTATGATATTCCAAGCGTGGTGACCCGAGCGGTGAAAATGGCGCTGTACCAGGTGTCCGGGGATTTCCCTGATGTCTCGAGGGTTCAAGCCTTTGTCGGGGTGGACGATAGGACTGGCCAGAGAGTGTAGGAGATGGGTTTTGCTGAGGAAGTATGCCTATTTGAAGGAGCCTTTGCAGGATTTGCACTTGTACAGTTTCTTGTCCACCTACGTTGTCCCCGCAGGGTGATAAGCACCAATCCTATGGCCTTTCTGGTGGAGCCTCCGAAGGCATATTTTTGCCTTGCTGCCACAAGCTAACACGCTGATCTATATTTTCCAACTCACTAAGTTGTTATGTGCGAGAATTAGCTCTCCTATAGTCATGTTCATCGTGATCTAAATGTTACTTTCTTTGTTAAGTATGAAGGGCACTGCTATCAGCTTTATGCATATGGCTAATTTGATTACAGAACACATGGCAAGTGGAGGAAGTAAAAAGAGTAAATCTGAAGTATTAATTGTCACCTTTCCCCTTTGCCCACTGCGGCGGAGGTTATACTTACAAGACGATTATGAAAGCTAACACGAAAGTTTACATGGTTGGAAGCAAGGAAAAGAAAAACTGTTGAAGGGGGGAAACAAAAAGAAACATGCATGTCATGTCCCCGTAGCGCATTATTAAGTACTTGTCACAGCGGACAATTCTTCATCAGAATGGGCCGGCTGGAATTTCTTTTTCATGAGTCTATTAAACCAAATTAAATTATGTCAACACATTGAGGAAATTAATCAAGGTTCATAGAGCATATTCTCTGCCTCCTGCTTCACTCATTGAAACAGCTCAGAAGACTCCAGAGCTCGGGAAGACCACCTGTGCAGGGTTAATATTTTAGCATGAGTATGATCGAATGGCTGCTTGCTGCTGAAGAAGAGTGTGAACAAGCTGGAAATGGTTTTTCATCATTTTGAGAAGGAAAATAGGAGTAGTTTCATTCAACTGAAGCTTGACATCAAGCTGAAGAAAACTTAAGTAAGCCAAACTCGCCGAACAAGAAGATATGCGCTTGCTTACACGGCTATGTTATTGCGAAGTCACTTGTAAAATACATGATATTCTGCTAATGACGTCCAATAAAAGAAAATTTACTCACCACAATGAGCTTTCCAGAATTTTCTGGCCTCTTTGCAATATTAATTGCAGCTGCAGCAGCTGCACCCGACGATATTCCGACCTGCAAGTGAAAAAGATAAAATCACAAAGAAGCCACTTAAAAAGCACGCAGCAGAGAACTCTGAAGTGCCACCATCATGTCATGTTTCAAGAAATAAGTTAAAAATGGATATTAGCCAGTGTGTGCATCGTTTCCTGGGGTGGGGTTGTGAAGTCTCAATGCCTAATGACAGACGAGTCTTTACCAGCAAAGCCTCCTTCACTGCAAGCAGCTTGGCAGTTTCAATAGCTTCTTCACTTGATACCTGCAAAGTCAGAAAGAGAATCCTCTAATAGCCAATGTGAATTACTTGATAGGAACCACATTTACAACGCAAAGATCATTGGCTAATGGTATGCAAATCGTAAAAAGCATATGCAATTGAAGAGTTGTTGTCATTTTGTTGAATACAAATGATGATCTATCAGGTAGTAGGATGGATATCAGCAAGAGAGCAGACTTTTTGTTTGCATGTTTAGTCCTTTTTCCCTTGTGCAACAGCATGGATGTTATGAAGTTTAGGAATGAGGATAATTGAACATGATGGCAGGACAAGAAAACAGAAAGAAAATAGCACAAATTTGTCCCCTTGTATGGATAAAAACTTACTTGAATAACTTCATCAAGTAAATTCACATCTAGCACTCCAGGGATGAAGCCAGCACCAATGCCTTGTATTTTATGTGGATCAAAACAGCACTCGATCAGAGTACAGCGCCTGAGCAACTATATCTACACAAATGGTGCTGAAGGAGATGCAACACTGCTTGCCTCAGTGACATCTTTCGCAATGAGGGACTCCCCTTCCACCATGTTTCGTCGCCGCACAATCTGAAGCAGCCGCTTCTCTCAGCACACAAAAGCATATTCTTATAAATATGTCGGTGGGCTACAATTTCTAGAAGGAAGCAAAGTAGCTCCAAGCCATTTCGCAGGAATTGCATCAGAATTGCGCCTCGGGCGAAATCAGCATCTCGAGCGAACACAGTACGAAGTGATTTGACACCGGTGAGAACCTGGACTCGGGATTGAGTGGAATGCGCGCGAGTAAAGAGCACGCATACAGAGCGCGGTATTGGGTCCCTCACAAAACTCAGTGCGTGCACAGTATCATAAGCAAGAGCAAAGAACAAAGAGAAAAGAATACGCATGCGAAGCCTTTCTTCAGCAGCAAAAGAGAACAGGAGCAAGCTCGAAGACGAGAACGGACGCAGCGCATGCACTTCAGTTCCAAAACAAAAGAAGAAGGACATGCGGGCTCTTACCTTCTCCGCTCATCACTCGACACTCACCTTACTCGCTTTGGGTTATTCGTGCCGCTCGCTGCTTGATGCTCACTTAGCTTGTTGCTCCCCGCTCAACATTTTATGCTTATTTTGTTCGATGCTCACCCTACTTGACCCTCATCGCTTGCCTTTCTTAGCTAACTTCGCTTATCATCGAACCCATTGGGTTGATACGATCTTTTATTGCCCTTTCAAGGAGTACGAAAAATGAAATAAAAAATTATTGGTTGGTCCTGGGTTGACTTGGAAATCAGACTGAATCCATTGGGTCCGTCTGGTCATCAATCGCTTTTTTAAGGAGTATAAAAAATAAAATAAAAAATTATCGATTGATCCTGGGTTTACCTTAGAAGTAGACTAAACCCATTGGGTTGGTTCGGTCCTCGGTCCCAAAAATTGAGAACCAGCACTGTGCGGGTTAGTCTTAAGGTTAGGGGATGGACCGGCCCGACTCGAACCATGCTAACCCCTAATCCTAAGTATGAGCTCTCCAACCACAAGAGATAGAAGACTCTCGAGCACGAGAGATTGAATATTAAGCACAAAATTTAAGATCCCCGAGCAAGATGAAAGGAATACTTTCTTAATAGTAAAAGTAATTGAAGATGGCCGACCCTTGTTTGCTCTAATTTTTACTCAAATGTAATATCCAAGAAGATATCATTTGGGCATACATTATTTATCTCCAATTCGTGTCTTTTTTTTAATCTAAAATTTAGGGAAAAACTAGAGTAATGACATGGAAATGCCACATCATTTAGGGCATTTTCGGAGTGTTAACAAGGGTAGATATGTGATTCAGTAAAAGTTTGTGGTTTTTTAAAAGATTAAAAAAAAATTAGGATAGAGTTGGGATTGTACCCAAAGTTGGTGGTTTATTATGAGATAAAACAAAAGTTCAAGGTAAGAATGAGACTAAACAAAAAAGTTGATGATTTTTTTTATAAGATAAGGTAGAATTAAGACTGAAGCTAAAATCAATAGTTTTTTAAAGGGTTTTAGGCCTAAAAAAATCTTGCAACCCTCCAATCTTGTTAGGCAATGGCTAGAGACCAGCACTTCGGATATGAGTGGTATAGTAGAGCACTGGCATACCCATCTCCTCAAATGTCTAATTGAACATCTTGTATGTTGAAGTCCACCTCATTCTCATGTCCAAAGAAAATTTTTGCCTTTCTTGTGTCATGTACAGAACCTCCAACTATTGATTACTCGGTAGGGCAGATCTAATGCGTTGAACCCTCCCACATATGTTAGAGACGGAATCATAACTGGTAGAGGCCATCTTGCATGCACAAGTTATATAATGACAAACACACCTCATATGGAATAAAATCTTCTTGCAAACGAGACTTGGTTGTTGGACTAGAGGACAAATTAGGGAGGTGCTCACATTGGCATTATCTAGTATTATGCTCAAGATTTTATTGGAGATGTCAAACTCATATCGGCTCTCATTATTTTGGTGGCTTTTTTTCAGGAGTTATGCAAGAACATTACTTCTTAAATGTAAGAGATTCGTAACGTAACCCCCATTCTTCATTAACCCATATCGAGGGGTCCCACTCTCTTGCCATTTGTGACATGAAATAATTCACTTCAAATATTGTTTGTTTTAACCAATTTCATATTGAGTCTCGTGGCTTTATCACTAGACATATAGGTAGGCACTTTCTCATAAAAGCCACTTATCTTATTAGTACCATCACTTAAGCATGTCAAATATGGATTTCCAATGATTGCAATTTTATGATTGGCATTATATGAAAAAAGGCCACCAAAAATAGGCACTTTCTCATAAGATCTCTTATCTTATTTGTACCATCACTTGAGCATGCTAAATATCAAATTTCCAACGGTAGACATTGTCATTAAGCAAAAATATGCCTCTTATGAGTTAATTCCAACTTCCTGTTAGAATTTTCCTAATATGTAGACTAAATTAATTGACATTGTTATTTACCGTTTAACGTTTACCGTTTTACAGGGTTTGGTCTAAGGTGAGATAGAAGGTTTCTTAATTAGTCTAATATAGGGCTGGCTAGTGTGGGCCGAGTTGAGCCTGGCCCGTAATGAGGGGGACTGGCTGAAAACTCTATAAATAATGCTTAAGTCTCTCCTCTAACCCTAATCTCACATATCCTCATCTAAGGGGCGTTATTCTAAGGTTAATCGTGAGGGGCCGCCTCATTAAGCCAGTGACTCGGAGGGCAATAGAGGAGAAGGATTTGATGCGTGGATAAACCCCTTGAGTGTGGGCAATCCCTTTTCTGCTTCCGCTTTCAAGAACGAGATCCTAAAACAGATGCGTTAATCTTCTACTCTTTAGATATGTGTTCTTGTTCTGGTTATGGAGATCTTGAGGTTGCGCAATTTGCGTCCTACATGTGGTATCAGAGCCTCCATAACCCTAGAACTTGAACCCTAATTGATTTTGCCCTAAATTGTATGTATTAGCCCTAATTAGTACGGATTTTGCCCTAATTTGTGATTTTTGAAATTTTTTATTCAAAAAAAAAATTAAATTAAATCACAAATTTGGACTGGGCGAGACAAGACGGGGGTGATTTGTGTAGTTGCATGTGCGTGCCAAGGGCATGCTTGCGCGTCTGTGTGTGCGGGCACGGGCTTTGTGTGCAAGCTCAAGCTTGTTAAATTCGATATGCTGCAGTGATTATTAATTTTGCTTCTTGGATCTTCAATTGATGCCAATTGATTACATCAAAGGAACCTCATTAGGGAGTTATCAGTTTTTGATTTTGTGGATATGTTGCGAACGTTTGAAATCGAGCAAAGAAGATCCGAAGATCAAATCCTCAAAATTTGAATCTGCATTGGAAAGTTTGACCGCTAAAGTAGGAAAGTTCAACTTTCACTAGGACTTAGATTTTGTTTAAAATATATAGAGATATGTTTTGGATAAAATCGTTTAAGATAGGAAACGGAATCCTATGAGAAGCTGGCTTAATGAGAAAAACTTTTGTTGCTCATGCATACTCCTTCACATGCTGGTAACCTTTGAATGTTGAGCGTCTTAAGAATCTGTGACCAAACTGATTGTACTAATTAACACATCTGCTGAGTGTAGGTAATGCATATTAGTTAAGTTATTACATATTATACCTAAACTCATATGATCACTAGTTAACGTCTATCAAATTAAATATTTTTATGGTTAAGGAGTATGGCAATATTTATGCAGAGCAATAGTATCTACTGTGAAAGTTTAGATATTTGGTTATGTGATTTGACTCAATTTATAGGCCACTGGTTGAAGTAATGATATTTATTACTTAAAATTGACTAATAAATTAGTTGTTGGCCTTGGAGTAATGTTTTGCCTTATGAAACTCATGAACTATAATGGATCAGCTGTCAGGCTTCTCGATCTGGTGTACCATATATTGCTATTGATGTTGATTTATGATAGATTCTTTAGATCAACATTAAACGAATCATTGGAATCTGCAATTTTGGTGCACAAGAGAAGTTTCCTGTGTTGCTATGATTGGTGATCTCATTGGAATCTATATTTATATATATGTATGATTAATTTTATTAATGAATAAGGCAATGTAATTAGCGTAATATATGATTTCAGTGATATATGCCCATATCACTAAAGTTGAAATCACATGTATATGGTGTATGTGAGATGTAAATATATCCCTGGTATGAGAAAGTTTCAAGGATTCAATTGAGTAGTGACCGCCAAAGTGGCACACTTGATTGGGTTTAAGAAATTTCGGTCTTGTATGTTGATTGGGATGTCTCCTGATCTAATGCATGGTCATACTCCCAAAGGAGGTAATTGTGTATTAGTTCATGGAGGGACACATGATGGTGTGGTGGAGGAGTGATCAGTCCTAGTGGTTCATCTGCCCAAAGGTGATGAATTCACGAAGATTGGAACATATTCTCATAACCGCTATTATGTGGGGAGTGTACAACTGCATATCATGTATTCTGTCCAAAGGTGATTATATGATTATGCGTATAACTCTCTGGATGTGTACTTGTACGTCAAGTTACACAGTACTCACATGATGCTAATTATATACATTACTCGTTTTTCAGTCACCTTTCTATAATTAATAACTCCACTATTATTCAAATTTTAAGTTGTGGACATATGATTTATTGCTTGAGAAAAGAGCAATAGAATGTGCTTATTGTCCATAAAGCGATCCATTTTGGAACACTTGAAAAGTGGTTTGCCTAATAATTGCACTGCTAAGAGATGATCAAAGCCTTAGTGGCTTGAAATTATGTCTTGTCTAATACCAAAATTAGGACACATCTGCAAAAATTGCATTTAAGTCCTAATGACATATACATCTAGTATATGGTTAAAAGGTTGTCAGGCTTAATAGTGGCTGTAAGTATTTTGGCAAGTTTGACAATGCGAAATAGCTTAAAGGATCATTTGTCGAATACTTGGTAGATTCTAGAGTGGTAACTTAATTACTATACCTATAAATCCTGACAAAAAATTTCGCCAAAAGGCATAATTGCAGAGGATAGATGCTCTCAGACTATTAAGGATAATAGTACAATGGAAAATCACTGTGTCTTTATCTTTGTCTTTGCCTAAATAGATAATGGTCTAAACAGACAATTGTGGAATCTCCTGTACCATAGACTAAACTTGATGAGATTCAAAGTACTATTCTTGATATCGTATATGATGATATTTTCCTCTCAAGTATAGAATGAAGTGGTTATAGATTTACTTGGGAGATTTGTTAGGGAAAGACGATCAGTTATTCCATTAGACTATATAGTCTATTTGTGAGAGCATGACCACAATATCCACTACATAATTAATTTAGCGACATAAATAAATGTTGTTTCTTATCCTCAATTAAGTATGTGATTAGATGTCATAAAAGGCAATATACAATCTATGAAACATGTTTGGAAACTTACTGACTTGTCTAAAGATCACAAGTTCTTTAGTTGTAAATTGGCGTACAAAACTAAAAGAATTTCAAAGAAAGATTGTGGAGTTTAAAGTTAAACTTATAGTTAAAGTTTTCACTCTGAAAGAGGGGTAGATAGTTAATAGTGAAGAAATAATTATTTCTTTAAAAGATTCTTTCAGAGTAAATGTGACATTTATTTTGGTTTGGAGTTACGCCAAATAGATACAAAATCTATATAGTGCAACTGGAGGATTTTGTAACAGATTTAAATAAACTTGTGTGTAGACTGAAAAGTCTTATTAATAATTTTACATAAGTTTCCAAACAATATTAATAAAGTTTCATAGTGTTGTTATTTTGTTCAATTAGGGACAAAGTAATTAAATATACTGCAAGGTCAGTGGGAGGAAATTTGTTTTTCCTCATACTCTATGTACATGATACTTTGTTTACAAGTAGTGACCTTAACGCATCTTTTGTCCTTTACACTAAAGGTTCGTAAGGATTGTTCTTGTCACATATATTGGATTTTATTAGATTTTTTCATAGGACATTTGCTAATCGTATTTTGGAAATATTCAATATATGTTATTGCAAGTCAGGAATTACTCATGTTGTTAAGGGTAATGGAGCTAATCCATTACATTGTCCTTATTCAGATATTGAGAAAATCTAGTTAAACGGTGTACCTTATGTTAGTGCACTTAAAAGTATAATATATGCTTGATTTTGCACTAGAAAATCTAGTTAAATGGTGTACCTTATCGACTTCTAGGTAGATATAAATTGAATCCAGGACGCGATCACTAGGTTGCTGCCAATAAAGTTTTAAGGTACTTAAAAGGACAAGAGATTACATATTAATTTACAGACAAGTTTAATTCTTGCAGTTAGTAAGGTATTAATATGTTAACTTTGCTGGTTGTTAGGATGATATAATATCAATAACATGATACATATTTATGTTAACAGGAAGTGCAGTGCAGTAAATAAAGTTTTATATCTACTATGTAAGTAGAGTTTGTAACATCCTTTTAGGCTGTTAATTGAGCTATTATGCTTCGGAACCTTATGAAGGAGTTGACCGTTTTAACTTTATGGATAGACCCATACGATTAAGTTGAGATAATAAATTTGTTATATGTTTATTAATAACAAATGTCTCGAGGGGTCTAAATATATGGCGGTCAAATATTTTTGACCATAAAGAAATGGTACATAAGTCCACTAACTAAAGACCTACGCCCATGAGTATTTGAGTGACATGTCATCAGCATGGGCCTAGGAGTATCTTCGGATACTGTTGTTTAGTGGAAGCTACTTTGGCTTTACTCTGATAAAGTTTACATCTGTATTCGTTACTTTTAGTAACGGTTTGATATGTATCAACTTTTGCATTCAATAAAATAATTTTGAATGTGTTATTATCATGTTGAATACATATTGATAGAATCTCAAGGTATTATCTTGAGTGAAGGCTAGGGGCATCTGGTTATTAGCCTCGTGCATATGTTCTTGTAAAAGGTTAACCATAAGGACAAGACATATGTGGGTTTATTAGAACCATAATTTCATTCTCTTGTGGCACAAACTTTTGTGTCACCTAAGTAAGAGAATGGTAATTTGGGTTCATTAGAACCATAATTTCATTCTCTTGTGGCACAAACTTTTGTGTCGCCTAAGTAAGAGAATGGTGACTGACAAATGGATCTCTCTATGAGAGATGTTAGCCATTTGGCCACACTACCATATTTAATCCATATCAATAAAGTTGAAAGCACTTGTGACCATGGAAGGCTCTGTGTGTATACATGCAGTTACCGTCATGATTCGGTGTTGGAGGCTTTATGGGATATGATTGACTATTAAAAATTATCTCTAGACCAATGTGCACACATACAATACAATTTCATTTAATATAGTCCAAGTGGGAGAATGTTAGAATTTTCCTAATATGTGGACTAAATTAATTAACATTGTTATTTACCATTTAACGTTTACCGTTTTACGGGGTTTGGTCTAAGGTGAGATAGAAGGTTTCTTAATTAGTCTAATATGGGGGGGCTAGTGTGGGCCGAGTTGAGCTTGCCCGTAATAAGAGGGACCGGGCCGGAAACTCTATAAATAGTGCTCAAGTCTCTCCTCTAACCCTAATCTCACATATCCTCACCTAAGGAGCGTTATTCTAACGCTAATCGTGAGGGGCCGCCTCATTGAGCTAGTGACTCGGAGGGCAATAGAGGAGAAGGATTTGATGCGTGGATAAATCCCTTGAGTGTGGGCAATCCTTTTTCTGCTTCCGCTTTCAAGAACGAGATCCTAAAACAGATGCGTTAATCTTCTATTCTTTGGATGTGTATTTTTGTTCTGGTTAATGGAGATCTTGGGGTTGCGCAATTTGCGTCCTACACTTCCCACATATATAATTCAGGAATGATCTCCTAGTGATCAATGTGTAATTTATTTTGTTCTCCCCTTTGCTATCCACAAGCCTGTCGAGATCAGTTCCTTGTTTATGCCCTCTTGCCCTAGTGATACTTCGGCCCTTTTCATATCGGGCTGCCTCAAGAGATTGAAAAAGAATTATATAATCTCACTTAACTTTATTAGATGTCTCCCAAATGACTTCAAACCAACTTGAAACGAGCATCACAAGAGTTTTAAAAAAAGCCATTTAGTTTTGTTGTGCAGCATGTCATTGCATAGTCATGTCGAAGTTTTTTCTACCGAATAAGCTTGGTTTAGTCAAGTATTAGTTAAGGTAGTTTTGTGATATTTATCGAAAAGAGAAAGTCGTGTTCAGAATATATTCAATGCATAAGGATAAATCGGGCATTAACTATCCTTTCAGGTCATTTGAAATTACCTAATCAAGGTTTTTAAGAAATACCTATCGGCTAATCATTTGTAAAATGACTGGAGAATTGATGCACGATGTGTAGCTCACCCGATGGAAGGTGACAGGCAATAAGTGCGCCGAGGATAAAATGGCAAGGCCTGAGATGGGTTGAAACCGACAACGTTTCTGAACTCAATTTTTTTTTGTTTTTTGAGTTCAGTTAATTAAGCCGGAAGCAAGGCACCCCAACGTCTCTTATCCAAGATTATCCAGGCCCCCGCAGCCAAACGGGACGAATCACCGTCCCCACGGTGACGCCACGTGGACAGTCCTCGCCCCCGGCACCAACCTTTTGACCCATCCCCCGGGACGAGCCATCGCGCCACCGCCGCCCAACGCGCAGATCTCGAACCGTCTCAAATCTCTCTCTCTCTCTCTCTCTCTCCTTTCTCTCTCTACATCTCCGAGTTGACTCGCCGGAGCACGGCCGCCCGCCCCGGTCCGAAGCCTCGCGTGCGCCATGGGAGTCCCCGCCTTCTACCGTTGGCTCGCCGATCGGTACCCGAGCTCGATCGCCGACGTCGTCGAGGACGAGCCGGTCGTCGACGCCGGCGGCGCCGCCCTGCCGATCGACCCCTCGAGGCCCAACCCTAACGGAATGGAGTTCGACAACCTGTACCTCGACATGAACGGGATCATCCACCCGTGCTTTCACCCCGACGGCAGGGTACGTGCGTGCGTGCGTGCGTGTGTTCCTTCCTCCTATTCGGCGCGCTTGTGTGTTCGCTCGGGTTCTATTGAATTTCGGTGGTCTTGAGCTGGAATTGTGAAAGGTTTTTGTCTTTGGGGGGCGGCTGGATGTTGAGATGAATAGTTTTGTTGATATTGGAAGAGGGTAGGAGGTGAATGTGGGAAATTTGAGTTTTTGTGCTGTGGGTAATGTTTAATTCGGTTAGTTTTCCGCATATAAGTGAGCTAGGTGTGCGAGTGCGAGTTTATTTGTGGAATATAACCGGAGAGATCAGCTTCTCATGGATATAGTGCTTTGGGATGCCTTATGATTTTAGGCGAGACGTTGGGGGATGTTTTGGTTTGTGCTTTCAGATAGATGCTTCTAGGTGCTCATTGCCATTTTAGCTCGTCTTTGTATTTCAACTGATGAAATGAGAGAGAGAGAGAGAGAGAGAGAGAGAGAGAGAGAGAGAGTATATGGAACCGGGGACTGCAAACGTCCATGCTACGGGGATGCGTAGGGTTTGGCAGTAGCCACGTTCACTAGGAAATGTAATTTAGTTTTGTCAGGATTCTTCTGTACTAAGTAAGGCAGTAAGGCAGGTTGTAGCAGTGACTGACCTAAGATGGGAACTAGTGGGAGCTAATGCCCCTGGGATTATGGTGCATGTTATAATAATTTTATACTACCATATATGAAGCATCGTGTAAAATTTCTCTATTTTGACCCCTGAGTTAAGACTTTTACACAATTTTTTGTTGCGATGTGTTATCTATGTTTTACTTCCTCATAAAATTTCTCTTGACTTTAGCTTTATGTGATTGTGCAGCGTCCTCCTGCTAGCTACGATGACGTCTTTAAGGCAATATTTGATTATATTGATCATGTCTACTCATTGGTTCGTCCTAGAAAGCTTCTTTACCTGGCAATTGGTAAGCTTCGGTATTTTATTATTCTCCATATCAACCATGCAGATTAATCTAACTGAAAAATATGCAGATGGAGTTGCACCAAGAGCTAAAATGAACCAACAGCGTTCTCGGCGTTTTAGGGCTGCAAAAGATGCAGCTGATGCGGTAAGATTTCTCAAGTTGCCATTATAATCATCATGATCACATTATTTTAAAGATTTTTATCTCTACTTCAATCATGCAGGAAGCTGAAGAGGAACGGTTGAGGAAAGAATTTGAGGCTGAGGGACAAATTCTTGCTCCCAAGGAAAAGCCAGAAACTTGCGACTCAAACGTCATTACTCCCGGCACACAATTCATGGCAGTTCTTTCTGTCGCACTTCAATATTATATACAAGTGAGATTAAATCGTTATCCTGGCTGGCAGCAGACAAAGGTTTGTTGACATCTTATTTAACATCTGCTTTCTTAGTGCCTTCCACATTGGATAATTCCTGGCCCATGGAGTAATTCATCTCTATTGGGGTAAAACTCTGTTTTCAGGATTCTTTCTCTCTAAATTTATTTATGCGGCTGCATTGGATGATTCTTGAAGGTTATTCTTTCTGATGCAAATGTTCCTGGGGAAGGAGAGCACAAGATTATGTCGTATATACGATTGCAAAGGAATCTTCGTGGTTTTGATCCGAACACTCGGCACTGTCTTTATGGCCTGGTAAATTTGTTTTGCACTCTGCCTCTGCCTCTGTACTAATAGCTTTCCCTCTTCTCGGCTTGGTTACTTTAGATTCCTCTGAGTTATTATCTAATGTGGTTCACTATAATCAGGATGCTGACCTGATTATGCTTTCGTTAGCGACACATGAGATTCACTTTTCAATTCTCAGAGAGGTAAATAGATTATCCAATTTTCCATTTTGGGTTGTGGGATTCAGCATCTCATTTTCTGGTGTCTTTTTTTTTTTTTTTTTTTTTTTTTTCCTCCAAAAAATCTGCAGGTGGTCACTTTTCCAGGACAACAAGAAAAATGTTTTCAGTGCGGTCAAGTTGGTCATCTGGCTGCTGAATGTCGTGGCATGACTGGTGATGATATGTTAAACGATATTCCTATCCACAAGAAGAAATATCAGGTTTGTTGAACTCTGATTTCATGTTCAGTCTCTTATTCCCTGCTTTTCTTTTGTATGACTGTTTGTAATGTGGCAGTTCCTCAACATTTGGGTACTCCGGGAGTACTTGCAGCATGATCTGGACATACCAAATCCTCCATTCGAGATTGATTTCGAAAGGATAGTGGATGATTTTGTATTTTTATGTTTCTTCGTTGGCAATGACTTCCTTCCACATATGCCTACGTTGGAGATTAGGGAGGTATGTCACATCTAGGTCCTTTGATCAGATCACTATTATGAGTGGCAGCAATTGCGAACTAAGATGTTCACAACTTTTCACCTAACAGAGACACGATTTCATGCTAACCCGGTGGTTTTGCTTGGTTTAGTCGGTGTGCTCACTGATTATGCAGACTCAGAATGCTCATTGTGCATCTTTCTGTTCTTCAGGGTGCTATCAATTTACTAGTGATGGTTTATAGGAGGGAGTTCACTGCCATGGGAGGTTACCTTACTGAAGCAGGCGAGGTAGTTTCATTATGCATCCTTTGATATGCAGTTTCCAGTTGGGTAATGTTGTGGTTGGATGATGAATTCGTGGGTTGGTTGCTCTAATACTAGTGTTCAGGTTACATGTTCTTGTTTGTTGAAGAGCTTATTTCTTCTTTAGGATGTGGTTTCCACAAGGCTTTTCTAGTTATCTTTAGCTGCCATAACCATTTGCTGTCAGTATGATTTTGGAAAGACATTTACTATTTTGCGTTTTTTCTTATATTTTTGTTTTAACTCTTGCAAATTTGATTTTATTTAGTGAACACCTCAAATCAGTTGGTATATGCAGAGTCTATTTTTTTCATATATATTTTTGAGGTTTTGGTAGAAAATCTAACAAATCCTAGTTTGTGATGGTTGTGTGAATCCATTAGTCTATTTGTTTCTTATAAAATTTAATGTATTAACAGTATTTGATGAGGAGTCTTAATTTCTTTCTCGTGTATAGGTCATGTTAGACAGAGTAGAACATTTTATCCAGTCTGTTGCTGTCTACGAAGATCAAATTTTTCAGAAGCGGGCTCGCATACAGCAGGTAACTTTGGTCATTTATGAATGCTATAAATTCAATCTGTTTGTAACGCAGCATGTGACAGAGAATTCGAAGAATGATTCAAATTCTGTCTGTTTCTTTTGGTGTTATTTGTGGAACAAGTGGAGTGGAAATAGATTTTATTTTTTATTTTTTAATTCCATTGAAAATAGTCATTCGGGACTCATAATCAATCAAAGCATGTTACACTTTTAGTACGCACTAGTGAGTACAATACATATGCCAGCATTCAGTCCTATTTAACTTTATGCTCTACATTTTCTCTAGGCAATGGAGATTAATGAAGAAATGAGATCTAGATCAAGAAGAGAGTCATCAGAAGAATTACAAAGTCCAGCTGTTGACAAGGTATGCAAAGAGTTGATTTTCTCCCTTACCTGTGTGGTAATTGAATATCTTCTGTTTTGCACTTTCAGTTGATCAAAGGCAATTGAAATGTGGCAAGTCATGATTTCTGTAATCAATAAAGATGATGCAGTTTTGTTTGGGCAGAGACTATTATTAAGTTTAATTTAGTTCTCTGATTGTAGGATGGGATTTACCGAAGAGATCAGGTGCACTGAAAAGATGTGCACTTAACAAGTCAAATGAATCAATCTTTAAGTGGCTCCTTTTATATCTTCCTAGCTTTGGTTACTCCAACCTCTCTGGTCAATAGATTTTAGCATTATTTAACTCTTGCGCTGTCTAACCAAAGCATAGTCTTATATGATGAGTGATGTCTTATGGACTCCAGTGTATACTATACATGAGCTTGAATGGTGTTGACGCTACTCTTTTTTGGGGGCCATAGTATTTCTGCTATGTTAATTTTTTCTTGTGTGTCCTTTGTTTTGTTTTGTTTTTTTTTTTTTTTTTTTTTTTTTTTGGGGGGGGGCAGATGGGAGAAGCTAAGTTTCACACGCTGTACCATTGAACTGTGATTCTTTTTTCCGTATGCTCTCAAGTGAACATTTTATGAGTGAAGATACCATTTTTTAAGCATTCTGAAGAGAATGATCTACCTTTTACATATTTTGAGTAGTCAGATAAATTGAAAAGTTTGACTTTTTGATGTTTTATTTTTGTGGATGAATTATATCTATTGCCAGTCCCATTATCAATATCTCAAAGGAAACATGAGAAGCTTTACGAGCTAAATAATCAATTCTTGAGTTTGATACACTATTGTTTGAAATCAGGTTAGATTAGGGGAGCCTGGATACAAGGAAAGGTATTATGCAGAGAAATTTAATGTGTCAACTCTGGAGGAGATAGAGAGAGTTAAGAAGGAAACGGTAATTTTCTTCTTGTATCTTGAAGCATTCAGTTTACTTACTTTAATATCAGTATTATTTCTCATAATTATTTTGGTTTTATTTCGTCTTGGTTGTCTTGGTAACTTAGTATATATATGTTTTACAGTGTTCTGTGCTTACTCTCCTTGATTTTAATTATCGTGATTGTTTGTGGCATTGATTTAGTTTGTTTGGATGGTAAAGCAGTTTCAGACTCTGAATCTCTTAATAGCAGTTCCTTTACATTTAGATGTCTACTTTTATATCAGTATTATTTCTCATAATTATTTTGGTTTTATTTCGTCTTGGTTGTCTTGGTAACTTAGTATATATATGTTTTACAGTGTTCTGTGCTTACTCTCCTTGATTTTAATTATCGTGATTGTTTGTGGCATTGATTTAGTTTGTTTGGATGTTAAAGCAGTTTCAGACTCTGAATCTCTTAATAGCAGTTCCTTTACATTTAGATGTCTACTTTTATTGCAGATCTGTGTGGATGTGGAAGTTATGTAGCTTTGAGGAGCTGTAACTGTGTTCTTTTAAGTAGGAAAGACATATCGATAATTCCTTTTTCTGATATGAATCAAGAGGGAAGTTCTTTTTACATTAATTTTCCATAGGAAGTGTTCCTTTTATGGAGATTGATTTATTTAGGAGTATACCTGATAGTTTTCACAGCCAATGTTTTGCTTGGTGATTTCTATGGAAGAAGGATCTGAATAGCATTTAGTCAACTGCATTTGGACTTCGGATGAGGCTAATTTATTCTCCTGCTTATCTTAGACAATTTTAAGTATGACAGTTAGATATTCTGGAAGAAATGTTGCTATTGGGGCATTAGCTTTTCCTTTTATTGTTGGATAAACGGGTATTGGTCAACTAAGCTGGAATGTTCTGATGCCAGGAACTAAGCTGGAACATTCTGGCTCCATCATTTGTTCAAAATGGTTTTTGGTGAACTAAGCTGGTACTATCTGAATCCTACCAGAGCAAATAGATGCTTTGACGTATCTCAAGTAGATGCTTATGTAGTTGCATTTGGTCTTTGCATGGTTCAAATCCATATGCCACTAGTTGCCAAATTTGAGTGTGATAGAAAAGAGTGGCAGCTTCCTTGTGACTTGCTATTTTTGTGGGTACGATACTTGGTAGGATTTTTCATGTTGACAGCGCCTATCTTTCGCACTGTAAATATATGTCATGGACTTATTAATTGGATGAGTTCTCGTTGTCAGAAGCTTCAGTTTCACTTCTGTTCCTCATTCCAGATTGTGTGGCTTCTTCAATACATTTGCCCTTGGAAAAATGTTAATTTCTCTTGTTTGCCCTAAATTGCTATTATCTTCCTACCTCTTTAGCATCGAAAAGATATATCATGGACTTATCAATTGGATGACTTCCTCATTGTCAGATGCTTCAGTTTCGGCCGCAGTTACTTCTTATAGATTGTGTGGCCTCCTCAGTACATTTGCCCTTGGATAACTGTTAATTTCTTTTGTTTGCGAAGTTCTTAATTGCTAGTATTTTCCTACCTGTCTGATTATTACAACTGCAGTTTTGTATCGAGGTTAATGGTTGATGGCATTTCTGCTTTGCAGGTTTTGAAATACGTTGAAGGTTTATGTTGGGTCTGTTGGTATTATTACCAAGGTGTTCGATCCTGGCAATGGTGAGTTTTACCATTAAGGTCTGCAATAAACAATACTGATCCATCTTTACATGCCTTTTAATAGCAACTATCTGATTCCATTGCCTAGAATGTTCTTATAAACTGTGCGTATTGGATGGTACTTTGAAGACCTGCTGGGATATTGAGCAAAAATCTTGTTATTTTGTTTAGTCAGATGAATCCTGCATGCTTCATTTTCTGGGTAGCTTAACTCAAAATGTATTGAATTACCACACTATGATTTCCCTACTGTCAATGCTACTGTTAAGTTGCAATTTGGTTTTCATGCTACACTAGTTTTTATTAGCCTATTTTTTATATCTGAATTATTGTAAGTTGTATACATGCTTGTTCAGGTACTATCCATTCCATTATGCTCCATTTGCTTCTGATCTCAAGGATTTAGCTGGTCTGGAAATCACATTCTTCTTGGGAGAGCCTTTCAAACCATTTGATCAGCTCATGGGAACCTTACCATCTGCAAGGTTTCTCTTTGTTTTCTTTTGCTTTTGAAAATATTGTGGACCATTATATTAGTCCTTTTTGTACTTCAAACTTTCTTTTTAGACTGCTCATATCTGGTGTTACAGTGCAAGTGCTCTGCCAGAACAGTACCGAAAATTGATGACGGATCCTTCCTCGCCAATCCTTGACTTTTATCCTTCAGGTATACTAACCAGGGGCAGGTGATGCTGCTCATCAATGCAACTCTCTCTCTCTCTCTCTCTCTCTCTCTCTCTCTCTCTCTCTCTCTCTCAACTTTTCCTTGTTATTATGTTGACAGATTTTGAGATTGACATGAATGGAAAGAAATTTGCATGGCAGGTACGGTCTAACTTGTTCACTTTACATTGTTCTTGTCGTGGCTATCTTGTGTGAATAAATGGAAAGTTTCTCTTTCTTGATTAGGGCATTGCTAAATTGCCGTTCATCGAGGAGAAGAAATTGCTCACTGAAACGAGGAAACTAGAAGCCTATTTAACTGTGAGAAAGCTATTATCTTGAATTTGATTCTTATTGAACCTGACTGGACTGTCATAGCTACTTTATATCTTTCTTTAACTTGACATTTTCTTTTGTGTATTAACATTTATTCAAGATGCTCTTTTGTAAGATTTGTGTTGGATAAAATGAGTTTTTTTAATGAGTGCGCATTCTGAGTTTTTGGTCCAGGGATACTAAACATCTGTAGTTGAATGAAAATGTTTTGCTAAAGCCTTCAAGAGTGCTTCCATGCTTCACTGATTGTTAATATTGTGGCAAGGATATTTTCCTACTTATTTGGAGACCGTTACTTGATCAATACTGAGCTTAGCTTGGGGTTGTGGCAAGGAGTATCATGTTCTTTGGAGGTGCAATTTTGTAGGCTGACCCTGTTTAAGTCCGAGATTCATTGATGCCATTTCCGCCTTTTTTTTTCCAAACATCAGTTCATGATTATTTTAGGTGGCATTGTTATCTGCAACTTCTCTGTAATTTGAATTCTCCATCTCATGATGCTCAAGAATGCTCACAGATTGACTTGGTTTATATAGGAGGAGGAGCAACTACGAAATAGTGTGATGTTCGATTTGCTATATGTTCATCCATTCCATCCTTTGTCTGTACAAGTTAGTTGGTACCACCAATTAAGCTATCAATTAGGGCCATATCAAAGATATCCAGTACCGATTGACACAAATGCTAGGTCAGCTAGCCTCTTTCTGGCATAAAAGCTTGTGTGTATATTTTACATGGCTGCAATTTGGTTAACTTTTATTATGCTGTATTCATTTTTTGCCAATCTTTTACAGCGGTGGAATGAATGGATTCCTCTGGCTAACTGAGAGGAATCTACTGACCAATGTTATTCGTTCGCCTGTCTGTGGATTAGAGGATATTGTAAACAATCAAGTATTGTAAGTGTCTTTTTTGCTTTTGCAATTCTTGGGCGACAAACTCAAATTATTCACAATCCCTGTTGCTTCTCAGTAACGTTACTTATCTCAATCCTGCAAAGCACGAGCACATTCCCAGACTGCCTGATGGTGTTGACATTCCTCCAAAGGTACATGATGTGCTTACTGGTTCATAGGTGTTAATTTGGAAGTGAACATTTGTATTTTGTTCTCAATGTATACAATTTATTCGGCAAAACCTTATGTACATCATGTAGGACTTTGTAATTGATGTTACATGAGGCCTTTTCCCCTTCAACATTGGTGTGAAATGTACAGTTGAAAAGTGGGGGTTATTTCATATGGGAAAACCTTTTTCAAATCAATGTTTAGGTCAGTTGATATTGGATGTTGTGACAAGAAAATGGATGGCTCACTGTTTCACTTTTATAGGTTTTAGGACCTTTGGATATCAAGCCATTCCCTGTGTTATGGCATGAAGATAATTACGGCAGGCGCCACCAGGGAAGAGAAAGGTGAGAGTGAATTCTGATGGTCTTGCCGTCTGCATTGATATGTCTGTCCTTTTGTTTTATATTTCTGCTTCTGCATTGGTGATTTATATCAATTTTGTGGCTTGTGGTGCAATAGAATTTGCAGTTGAGAATTAATTTGAAAGCAGCGACATTTGGAAAACAATTTTGGTTACTCCCACAAGTTATTGAGTGTGGGCTGTGAATTCTTCGGAGAACCTTTTTGTCCCGTCATTTCTGTTTGGAGACACTTTTCTCTTTTCTCTCCCCATCTAATTGCAGTGCTTGTGTTCTTGTAGGCCATCAGTACCTGGAGCAATGGTCGGTCCAATGCTGGGAGAGGCAGCTCATCGTCTTGTCAAGAGTACACTAAATATCAAGTCCAACAACAATCAATCCTCTGGTATTTTGGAACCACCACGCAATCGAAACTTTCCAGGATATTATCCACTTAATAGACCAAGACCAGCTGGTCCCTCTGGGTACGAAAGGGGCTTCAGTGAAGATCCCCCCCAGTACTATGGGAATCACAACTACAATCAAGGCATGATTGGTAATTCGAGATATCCACCTTTATCAAATGGTTGGCAAGGAAGCAAACAGCATGTGAGGCCAATGGATAGGTCTCAAAATCAAGAGCAGCATAGGAATTTGAGGAATGGAATGTCTGCTTTGGCAGTGGAAGAAGGTGTCAGAACTAAACAAAATGTCCCTATGTTACTAAGGACCCCCAATCCTGGGCATTCTTCACTCACACCCGACCAGGCTATGCAAAATGTGGGCCCACCACCACCCCCACCCACCAAATGGATCATCAAGAAGGCAGTCGCTGGAAATGGAGTACACAGGGAACGACAAGGAGCTGTCACTGGAGGAGTATCAGAGAAGCAGGGAAAAATGGTCTATCAGGTGAAGACCCGGGTGTCAAACGAGATGTTGGGTATGGAAAACTCGTCATCGAGTCAAAACGCATGTGATCTTCCACCTCCATGAAGCTTCTTGGCATCTCAATAGTTTATCTTCAACGAAACAACAGTGTGTCACGATCCATGTCTAAACGGCCGAGAACTGTGGAATTCTTCAGCTTAATGGGGTATCAAGCCACCCAAGCTCCAGTTCTCATGCCACCTTCTGGCGGGTGATTCTGATCAAATTACCTGCTGATTGATCCCTCGAGGCAAGTGTGGATACAGAAACTTGACCAACCACTGCTTATTCTGCAAGAGATCTATATTTATAATCAGCACTCCATTAACTGCTGTGGAGGAGGCGTTCCCGCTCATGATGGGACCTAGATTTCTTGGCCGTTGGACGGCGCTTCTGTATCATAGGTGTAGGTCATATGTAGGATTTATTTAGTTCACCAGCGTTGTAAAGTACTGTGATCCATTATTCATTCTCAGGGATGGTGGTTCTAGGGTTATAATCAGCAAAATTGCACTATCATCTGCGTTGTTGTTGGGAAATTGGTATCAATGGGCGAGTAGTTGACAGTCTCTTTCCTTCGCGGCGTTGCCTGAATGCCCCAGGGAAGTGCAAACACTCTGCACTGCTCTTTACTCCCTAGGAAGTGCAGTCAGAGACTATATGACTAGCGACAGCACTCCATTATGGTTGGAAGTCCTCGAGTCTACGGAAGATTACCGGCGTGCGATAGATGCATTTGATCTTTTGCTAGGCATTTTTAAAGATGATACAATGTGACGGCGAGTTGTCTTATGGCTGCGAGAACCGACTAGCTGATACATTAAACCGGACCCGGACCAGGTCATCTGCGCATTCCGCGACTTGAAACGAGGAGCTGGTTGCCGCTGCGGATTTTGCATCCTCTGTACTCAGGCAAATCCCAAATCAAAGGAGATGTTCCAACATCAACAAGATGATATATAATCATCAGAGAGTCGAGTTCAACTTTTACCAACTTAGAACAGCTATATAACAGTGCTACAACAGTTGCCAAACTTTTATTAACTCTTTCAAATTCTATTTTGCACAAACATACAGTGATTTCCCCTTAACCCAAAAAAGAAGAAAAGCCAGGCAGCTACAAAACCAGCAGCAACCCGAATTTCGCTCTGTGGACTTACTGCAAGAAGTAACCGGACAAAAACAGGAGGAAGAAGAAAAAGAGGCTGCCGTAGATGAGCACCGCCTTCTGGCCGGAGGTGAGGGCGTTCCCGCCGAGCCCGAACTGCTGGTTCTGCGCGAACCCCGCGATCTCGACGCTCTTGCTCTCGAAGAAGCTCTTGGCCGCCCCGCAGGTGGGGCACCGCCAGTCCTCCGGCATCTGCGCGAACGGCAGGCCCGGCGGGATCGGGTACGACGGGTCCCCCACCGCCTCGTCGTACTTGTACCCGCACGACCGGCACTCGTAGATCCCCGTGTTCAGCACCGCGAACTTCTCCTCCATCCGCCGCCTGTCGAAGCTCTGGCCATCGTCGGGGGCCGGCGGCGGCGGGCCTTCTTGCTCCTGGGCGGGCGCGGGCGGCAGGGGCGGGGCGGGCGGTTCTTGGCTCGAGGTGGGCTTGTCTTCTTTGGAGACGTCGACGGAGCGGGGCTGGAATGGCGGGTTCGGGTTCGGATTCGGGTTCGGGCTTAGCCTGGTCGTGAGGTGGAGCTTCTTGGGAGTCCTGGGATTGGTGGAGGTGGGGAGGGAGTGGTGGTGGTGGTGGGTGAGTTTGGGGTTTGTGGAGAGGTGGAAGGAGAAGGTGGGTCTTGTGGTGGCGGAAGCCATTGATGAGATGAGCCTAGTTCTTGCTGGTGCTGGTGGTGCTGGTATGGTGGGATTCTTGGGTTGGGGAGTTTACTGAGGAATTCTTGATGTTGGGTTTGCAGAGGAGGAGCTGGAGGTGGAGGAGAGGGACAGAGAATCCATGGGAGAGGGAGGAAGAGCATATGCTTTGCTGTGCAGAGGAGTCCTGGAGTTTTGTGGTTGGATAAGGTGGGGAGGAGAGAGAGACATTTGCAAGCATTCCCCCCCACACAACGCTCGCACACAGCCCACACTCACTCCCCCCTTTCCTGCATTTTTTTCCAATTCTTGGTCTTCTCTTTTTTCTTTATTTAGCTCTTTTGCCAAGAAATAATGGAGAAAACCCTTGAAGAAGAAGAAGATGATTCTCAATCCAGTTCAAATTAGGCATTGCATTCTTAGCATTACCATGATTTATATGACTGTCAACGACTTTTTTTAATGTAAGTAATGAGTCATACTGATATGCTGCGCTTGCGGAAGAAAATTATTTTTAGTAGATGCGATTTCCAACAAAGAGAATTATGCCAAAACGAAAAAAGAGAATTCACTATATTGAATCTCTCTCTACGGTGAATTTGAATTTCCTTGCAGGATTTCTCATGTATGATGGGAGAATGAAAATCGTGCATTTCTCGTAAAATTACATATCAAAGATGAATATGGGTTCTTGTCCCTGTTCATGGTGAAATTTCACTCGTCCCCTGCATAGTCCATTCTTCAACTATACACAGTAAAAAGGACTACGAGCGAGGGTGATATGGGCTCGGGTCCATCCCCAACACGCTTGACTGAGCCTAAATAATAAATACTATCTATAGTTTCAATCACGGGCTTGTTGGTCGTGGACCATGGCCCACTCACATGAATTGTCATTTGTCCCGCAACGATTCATATCTTTCGGCCGGGACGATTCGGGCGAGCGTGCAATAATCATTGAGGGTGATCATTCCAAGAACCGGACCAGAAGTGTCGGCTCCCAGTTTTTGAAATGGAGAACCAGTCCGATTCAGTTCATGGGTGGGTTTCGGAATTGATGGTGGTATCTGTTTTTTCCTGTTTGCCCTTACCTATTCCTTATAAGAGTACAGATGTTGTTGCATAGTATGAATTCTCAATTTAGCGTGTGGGATCTTTAATCAATGATGGAAAGACATTGAAAGTGTGATGAAATGTGATTAGGTATCATTAACTTGCTAATGAAAAAAGTATTGGTTCGGTTTTACATATGAAATTAGCAATCGAAACAATAATCATTGATTTCAAATTGTAGGAACTAATAACTATATAGATTTGGGTGATTCAATCTGGTTATAAGCCTTATCCTAATAATATTGCTTGTAATTTGTGTCAATTTAATCATTTTGATTTTGACTTTATATGTTGAATGGTATAATCATAATGAAAGCATGTTAGTTTGTGTCGATTTGTGTCAATGTATAAAGTTAGCATGTCAAATCGAGTTAGCACATATTCAAGTTATCTCTACATAATTTGTGTTTTCACCTGCACGATGCCAATGGGATGTGTCCATTTTTATCAACCTAGCAAAATTGTTATCTCGAAACTTAACTAATATACGAAGTTTTCATTTATTTTATGGAAAAAATGATTTATAAGATATTTTTCTAAAAATAATTATTTATATCACTTATAATAACGAATGAACTTGTCCACAAAATATTTAAACATAAATTATTGTGAATAATACAAATATTTTTCATCAATAATTATTTAAAGCGATAGAAGAAATAATTTTTAGAAAAATAACTTTCAAACTTTTCATTTTTTGTGACATATAACGATAGCTACATGATTTACAATACCCACATCCGCTAGTATTTCCAACATCTAAACAATGATTCGACACACTAACAAAAAAAAAAAAAAAAATCAATAATTCGACACATCACATCATGAGTGGACTGATGAAAATACAAGGAACAAGCTTGAAATCGAAATGCGTTCAATTCTCTTCTGGGGACCAAATAAGTCAAGTCGGAGAACGGACAGGGACTCAATCAAACCGACTTGTCATCTCCATCTTGATTTTCTTTATTTTCATGAAATTTTTATTAGATGGAGAGTGCAAAAGATAGAAAAGTTCATAACTAGGTAGAAGTGAGTAAGATAAACCAATCGAATCGAAAATCGCCTGAATAAAACTGAACCGGTGATTCCCATTCTTTAAAAGTGAAACTAGTTTCCTAGTGGTTCGGTTTTTTATTCAGAGGAAGGGAATTAGACTAATTATTTTTTATTTCTTAAAATATAAATCCAATAATCTGAAAATCCCTCATGGACGCCTCTTCTTGCTATCCTATTTCGATCTTTTCAAATTTGTCCATGACATCGACGCCTCATCTTTAGCTGAACTCACAATGGGACACATTCAATCAAATCATGCGTTCAATTGCAATAAAATTATTGATTGGAATGTAATTTGCATACAAATAACACGGACAAGATACTGATCTACAAGGGAAATTCATTTGGGTAACTCGGGATTTTGTTTTATACCATTTTCAAAGTGTTAATGATGAAATGGAAATATAGTGGTTATGTTTTGGACAAACTTATTTACTTCTGCAAAATATGAAGCGCTCGAAATAATTGAGGACGGGACACGACTAGTGGTCCCCACTTCTAAAAATTGAAGACCGGTCCCTCCCGTTCGAATCTCGATTCCTAATTCTTAGATCGAATTAGATTGGACCAAGAACCGATCATCCTTAAAACTGGCGAATAAAAGCAGCTCACTTCCTAGGAGAAATCAAAAGCCAAAAAAAAGACTAATAACACTACTAATAATAACAATTAACAATTATAATAAAATAGATAAATTTAAAAAAAAAAAAAAAAAAAAAACAAAAGGAGGGAGGGAAAAAGAAGGGGGGAGGGTGGGGAAAAAGCAAAGCCGGAGGCACGCAAAAAGATAGGGGAGGGGCGCTAATTGCAGCGCAACGGGACCGCACCCAACCCCAACCCCCAGCCCCACACGCCAACCCACCCCTCCCCCGCACCCACCCAATCCCTCACCCCCGTCAACTCTCTCTCTCTCTCTCTCTCTCTCTCTCTCTAAACGCTTTCCCCCGATCCATCCCCTCGTCAACATCGAACCTCCCCCGCCCCCTCCGACCCCCAACCCCCCAGCCCCTCCCCTCCTCCTCCTCCTCCTCCTCCTCCGCCGCCGCTCTCATGGCCTCCGAGCAGGACGGCGCCGCCGTTTCCCCGACGAGGAGGACCTCGACGACGACGACGACAGCCAGGACGACGACGACGACGAGGAGCTCCTCCCCAACCACCACGCCGTCGTCTCCGCCGCCGGCGTCGGCGTCGGCGTCGGCGTCGGCGTCGGCGTCCTCCCCGACGACGACGACGACGTCTTCGACGACGACGCCGACTCCGCCTCCACCTCCTCCTCCCTCCCCACCGCCACCCCCTCGACCACCACCTCCCCCACCCCCAACCCCCTTCCTCCGCCTCCGCCTCCGCCTCCGCCTCCGCCGCCGCCGTCACCGTCGCCGTCCCCGCCCCCTCCGCTCCGATCCCCTCCCCCTCCCCGTCCTCTCCTCCGCCGCTCCTCCCCCGTCCTCCTCCTCCGCCGCCTCCGCCTCCGCCGCGGTCTCCATCGCCGCCCCGGCCGCCTCCCCGTCCCCCGATCGTCGGCACGATCTCCCCCTCCGAGCTCAAGCGGCCCTCCCCGGCCGTGACCGTCGCCAAGCCCCTGTTCCAGCGCCTCTGGACCGACGAGGACGAGATCGAGCTCCTGCGCGGGTTCCTCGACTACACCACGCAGCGCGGCGGGGCGCCCTCCGGCGGCCACCACGACACGGCCGCGTTCTACGACCAGATCAAGTGCAAGCTCCAGCTCGATTTCAACAAGAACCAGCTCGTCGAGAAGCTCCGCCGGCTTAAGAAGAAGTACCGGAACGTGCTCAGCAGGATGAGCTCCGGCAAGGACTTCGCTTTCAAGAGCCCCCACGACCAGGCCACCTTCGAGATCTCCCGCAGGATCTGGACCAACGTCGCCGCCGCCCCTCTCGGCTCTAACAACGACCACATCGACGACGAGGACGACACCGTTCGGAACCCTAATTTCAACAATCACCTTTTTACAACTCCTAATCCTAACCCTTTTTTCGATCCGGCCACGACGCCCACCAAGTCGCGCAAAAGGCAGCGTCCTCCGCAGCCGCAGTCTCATCCGCAGCAGGTGCAGGTGCAACTGCAGCATGTGAAGGTGGAGGACAGGAATTTAGGGGTCGATGGCCCCACCATGTCGAATAATGCGAATCCAAATTTGAATCTGAATGTGAACGCGAGTTCGAATGCGCATGCGAGCCCGAGTGTCGCGGGAGTGATTGAGGATACTGTGAGGAGCTGCTTGTCGCCATTGTTTAAGGAGTTGTTGAGTGGGGCCGCAGTGGGCGGGGGATTTGGTGGCGGGGGATCAAGAGGAGGGTTCGGGTATATTACGGCGGCGTTGAATCCATTGCCGTTCAGTTATGGAGTGGGACTCGGAGTGGGCAGCACCAGCGAAACTGGGGATGAGAGGTGGAGGAAGCAGCAGATAATGGAGTTGGAGGTGTACTCCAAGCGGTTAGAGTTGGTGCAGGATCATATCAAGGCGACTATAGAGGAGCTGCGCTCTAGCGGAGGAGGGTGATTTGAGGAATTAGCCACTGCGCTTTTCATTTTCATGGGATGTCAGTTGTAAGTGAGTTTGAGTTTTCTTGTTTCCCCCACTCCAGTTTCGCGAAATAGATTGGGCATTGATAAATAGTTGACACTTGATAGTGTAGTGGCCAGTTGAGATTTCGGTTTCACCTTTCTTTGAAAGATGATAGGGCAGTTGTTGAATAATTATTTCTAATTATTTAGCCTCCGATAGATTGGTCATGTTTTCCTGGGTTATGTAGATAATGGCGACTATGAATCGACAGTGGTAGATGAAATAATTGAATTGCTCTAACTTGCCTGGCAGGATCTGTCCTGTCGGATTTCTGAATTGTCTTCAGTTCATGTAAGTTCTTATGTTTTGTGGTGGTTGATTAGATTTATGGGAGTTGGGTATTCTGATTTTCTTTTGTATGCATCAGCTTTGTTGAAAACCTGTACGATCTGTGATGACAAGAATTTGTTCATGGGAGTTGGATATTCTGATTTACTTTTGTATGCATCAGCTTTGTTGAAAACTTGTCTGATCTGCAACAAGAAGAATTTGGCTAAAAATAGAGCTGGAGCTGCATCCTTATCCTTGGTTTTTCATTTTCTGAAAGGACTTTGAATTGGCTTGGTGCCTTTTGTGCTAAAAATATTCTCTATATATGTGCAACTACTTTTTTGTTCTACTTGTAGTATGTGGGAGAGGCGAGTTCATGAGCATCTCATGCTGCTTATATAGAGGATGAATGCATCTTAGCGTCTTTTAGTAAAGATGATAGTATCTATACTTTTTGGCACTGTTCTGTGTCATGCCTTCTGCACTTTGACTTGTCATGGTAAATGTTTCTTCTGTTTGATGTACCGACATCATGCATTCAAGTCATATTGATGTTTAGCAGTTCGCGTGTAATTTTAGCCATCAAATTCAGGAAATGTTGCATTGTTCACAATAACAAATTTTATGTCTAATTATCATTACCTCCACATTATCAAAGTTGTGGAATTCTGGAAGCGTGATATTCAAACAACTGGGTGAACTTGTAAATTGCACTGTGCACTGTGCAGCAAATTGTTTCATGCCTGCAAGTGTGTATTCCACAATGAATGGCAGGGGATACATAAATAGTCTAATTTATCACGGCTAGGAAATTTAGTGGGTGGGAAGAGGGGCATGTCATTACTTAGATCCTATAGCCCGTTGGAATTTGTTCTTACATCGTCCTGGTAACAGTTTTGGTTGTTGTGACATTTGTAATTTCAATCTTGGCCATTTTTGTCTTCACAAACTCTGATGATATATAACTTCTTGGCTGATGCTTATAATGAGTTCATATATAATTAGAGCATTATATTGTCACTTCTAATTTGCCTCTGCGTTCTCATGGCCACGGCCTTTAGTTACCCATGATTTTGTTAGATGGCTTTTTCATGATTGCTGTTATTTGCTGATAGTTCTATGCTGTTTTTGTTTGTGTTTGCTGTTCCATGGAGGGAGTTTGGATGGAGTAAAACAATTTAACATTTCGACAGTACCTAATATTAGACTTTATTGGACAATGGGTGACGATATGGAACGGACTTGCCTTGCCCATTTGAACAATGCTCTCCTAGATTTCTCTTTCTGAGGAATCTGTGATATTACTATCTACTCTGCGTTTATTGATTTGTTAGTCTCTTTGAGGGAGATGAGAAGGCTTAGTAGTTCACTCAATGCCGCTACTGAATTTGCTCGGACTGCTAGTTAACGAGTATCTTTTCTGATTTGAGAAGGTCCAATCCCTCGTACGCTCTTTTGGAAGCAGCGTATGCAATTTCACGTCAGCTTCTTCCTATTTAGGGGAGGTCCTTTTGGGTTAATCACGGAAGAACATTTCGATTGGGAGACAGCGTTCTTAAATTATACGAACGCGCTAAGAAGAAACAAACTGCTGAACAGTCCAGATCGATACTATTTCCTCGTTGGTTTTTCCCTCTTAGCTTCGTCTCATAAAGTGGAGCCTTTTCGTGTGTCCTCAGAGCCTCAGAACATGGTGTGCCAAAGCAAAAACAGACTTTTGCAAAGATTTCGCTTTTGACTTTTGGTAGAAAAGAAACGTGAAAAAAAAAAAAAAAAAAAAATCCTCGCTTGTTCATCAAATTTGTTTGTTCTCATGTCGTGACCTGTCTGCTAGAGCATCCCTCCATGCTCCGGAACCTGCGATATCAGAAACCATATCCTAGCTGTGGTCCAACAGAAGAAAGAGGCATGATGCCACTAGAGCTAAGTATCGGTTGAGATGGTTACTGCTTGCCGGAAGCATCTTCGGATGCTTGCTTGTAAGGTGCTCAATATGTCCTTGTTGGCATGAAATATTGCGGGGTAAGGCGTTGCTTCTGATGCTTGCCAACCATCTCCACGACAACAGATTTGGACTTACATAGCCCGATCAAAACCATGTGGAGAATCAGACCGCGGCCCACCCGCATCAATTCGGCTTTGACCCAGTGAAAACAACGGACGACGATGCACGAATCAGGAGGGCTGATTTCCCTCTTATTCCGGACGCGTGCTTACGTCTCAATCCTCCGCCATGCTCTCCACCTTGCTCGACAATCACCCTTCTGATGAAGGTTTGTGGAGGGTGTTGACAAAATTCAGTCCTATAATAACTACTTGGACCGTCCGTTTCTTGTTACTGTACACTCCTGATGATCTATGGTTTCAGAACGATAGGGTGGTCGGCATCTTGTGATGATTTATGTCAAACCCACTCATCTACTGTAGCACCCCTTAGCATCCAAACTTCCTCGTGATTTATAATCTGATCAACTCCGACCAAACACGTCCCGTCATCGTCGGGCCAACTGTACCGGTAGTGGCCTAGGTATGGGGACATGGGGCACATGGAATCCGCACCCTGCGGATGCCACATGGGCAGGAGCGGTAATACGCCCGGCCCCAGCCCGTTTCCCCCGCCCTATTGATCTATTAGCACAAAATATCTACTTTCATATATTTACTTACTCGACGTACACGGTAATTCCGAAGCATGCATCCAACGCCAGAGAAGACGACAAAATGCACGTCTGCTAAATAAGACTGCCGTGTTGGGATCTAATTTTACAAACAAGCTTGGTTATCATCAACGTTCCTAGGGTGGTCCGCCGAGGTGTACTTGTCTCGAAACGTGGTTCGAGCCTAGACCGGTCCAGGGGATAATATCAGATCAGTTACCACCAAGTGAAGGATATAACAAAATTGATGGCAAAAAGAGAGAAGAAACGAGGGGAGTCCTTTCCCGAAGACCAAAAATTACAGGAGCTTTGATTACTAAGTATCTTTAACAAAAGCAAGAACATTCTCTCAAAGCTTCTTCATCTCTGTTTCTAAAATTTCGTCCTCCACAGAACAGTCAAAATTCGTAAACCAACTAAACACCGGGTTAAACCGCAGAAACAAACAATTCACTCCATAGCTACCTCCTAACAAGGGAACATATTGCAATTGAAATTGACTCCCATATCCTAGGCTTCAGAATCAACAAGACTCTAGACGCTCACTTCTTCTTCCCTGCCTTGGCAGCATCGCCTGCTTTAGTCTGCACGAGAGTAGGGAAAATTAAGAATAACACCACCATCTGGGACCAAGAAACCAGAAAGAAACATATATCCAAAATTACCTTCTTTACTCCACGGATTTTCTTGGCTCTATTCTTTCTTTCCTTCATTTGCTTTCTCGACTTCTCTACCTTGGTATCAAGTCCATTCTGCCATGCAAAATTACCTTCTTTACTCAGAGCTTAATCATCACTAAAGTTTGGTTACGGAGGGTGTCTACTAGTAAGAAAAGGGACCGCATCCATAAGATAATCAAGTGCATTATTTCATTCCAAAACCACCATATTCAAAGAATTTATGTCCTGCATTCCAAAGGTAAATTGCAGAGTGCATACTACTAAAGATAATTTTTTGGGAATATAATGGTCATGTTTCAATTATAAAGTAGCTTGCAGGGCTTTCATATATACTGCAGAACCTTAAACTAAGAAATGCTGCCCAAAGAAGAGAAGCTTAATCAACTATATTGTTGCGGTTTATAAAGGGTGGGGAGCCCCAAAAGTTGGGGTCTCCCAGCAACATGTCTACTGCATGTAGCCAAGGTAATGCCAAGGTATGCTAAACCGCATTATAAATATATAATCACTTCAGCAAGGAACAACTGGAGATTCAGTAGGCAGGAGTAAAATTTCAATTCAACAAATGAGGAGAAAGAGGAACCACGAAAAATTAGATGACATGAGGAAAATTACCCTGATGAGTCTGTACTTGGGCTCATACTTCTTGGCAGTCTCAACTGAATCATAGATCAAACCAAAGCCAGTAGATTTCCCGCCTCCAAAATGAGTCCGGAACTTGAACACAAAGATGGAGTTTGGGTCCTTCACATCATACATCCTTCCGAGCTTCTCCTTCAGCTCCGCCTACAAACCAAAAAGACCCCCATTTAGCAAACATCTCTTTGGCAGAATATCTCCAATATTTGTGGGGCAAGCGCCAGATTGAGAGGATTTTGACTGTCAAATCAACAGTTTATTACCTTGGAGACATTGGGTCTTCCAGGATGAAGTACATCAATGACCTACAGGGAAATGCAAATCGAAACATCAGCAGTCAGTAGAAAGGTTTGATCAATACAATCTAATCAACTAACACTCCGAACTTCGGTGAGTCCATATTTCTGCATAATCAAGTTTCGCTCCCATTGCCTACTCGCCACTAGCATGAAAACACACGGCATCTTTTGCATTTTAAGATTCTGAAGTCATGCTAAACTAACCCAAGTCTCGTTTCGACCCACGAAAACAGACGCAGCAAATTGTATCACTCTACCATTCATTTTCCCCAGGCTAATTTCTAAATCCCACGATCCACCCCGAAGAGAGAAAACGGTGCTTCAAAGCCAATGATGCTCTCTCCTCACCAACTTCCGCTGACAAATCAGCGACCTTTCCACCACACACACAAACCTCCGCGGCTTATTCTCGCAACCCGGGACCCGTACCTTCAGAACCCTCGAAACCATTTCGGCTCAACCCCAAAACCCTTCTTCAGGGGGAACTTAGCCCAAGACTAGACGGCCCCTTCCGGCGCCCCCCCACCCACCGATCCCAATATCACCAAATCCCAAACGCCGCATTCACGAACCTAATCTCGCGCCGCCCCCGATACGCAAACACCACAGAACAACCTCCTTCCAGAGAGAGAGAGAGAGAGAGAGAGAGAGACTCACGAACTGCTTCCTGGAAAGAAGCCGGTTGGTCATGAACTTGCGGGTCCGGATGGTCACTGCCTTGTCCGCCATGGCTGCTGCTGCTGCTGCTGCTCCTCTTTCTCCCCCGCTCGGTGGGTCACTTCTCGGTAGGCGCGCAGCGAAGCGGAGAGATCTCGGCAGGCAGCTCCGGAATGCGATGCCTTCGAATTTATAGCATTAGGGTTTTTCCATGCCCAGGCTTTCGCGTCAGCGAAGCTCCTCGTCGCCATCTTCTTCTTGGGCTGGGCTACCAAAGGGCCCAACCTCTGCGGCTCAGCTGGGTCCGTCTTCGCCTTCGCCATCGAGCTGAAAAATGCAATCTTGGCCTTGTTTTATTCATATATATATATATATTACGGGATGTTGATTAACTTTGGCCCAATGTATCGTCACCATCCTGAAATTTCAATTTATTTAATGAGATCTCTAACCTCTAATTTAACATGCAACATGGTCTCTGAACTTTTTAATTTATTCAATATGATTTCTAAATTTTTAATAAATATTTAGTATTATCTCTAAACTTAAATTAGTGAAAGAATGACATCGATTATATTTATATAGTTCGAGGATTAATCTAAATACTTATCAAAAGTTCATGGCTCATATCGAATATATTCAAAGTTCGAGATCTTTACGGCATATTAGATCAAAACGTGGGAATTACAGCGAGTAAATCAAAATTGTAGAAATTGGAATAGACGTAAGGTCAAAGACAATGGACCACTCGTGCCACTTTATCATTTTATCTGGTCATTTTGAGCCGGGCATACATTGAAAGCGACAGAAAATCTCGTGTCCTTCATGGAGAGATGAGGTTCATTCATGCTCCTCCCGCCGCCTCCACCACAAGCCGTCTCTCTCTCTCTCTCTCTGAACAAAGCCCATTCCTCGTTACCTCACCCCAAGAAAAATAATATCTCCCTCCCAAAGTTCGCTCCTTTCCTTCCTCTCTCTCCCCCAAAAAATCCTCTCTCCTCCTCCTCCTCCTCCTCCATCGACGGCATTGGCTTCCTTCCATGGCCACGGCCGCGACCCTCCTCCTCTTCCAGCCCAGGCTCCCCGGGTGCGGCCGCAAGTCGCCGCCTTGCCCCCCCGGCGCCCGCCGCGTCCGCCTCGGCACCCGCGCTCCGAGCTTCGGTGCCGGCTCCGAATCCATCCGCGGCCGCCGTTGCGTCGCCGGGTGCTCCGCGCGGCGCGGGGACCTGCCCGCGGCCCCGAGCGCCGCGAGCTCCTCGGGCGGCGCGGAGGATCGTCGGCGGAACCCGCTCGAGGTCGTCCTGAGCGCGGTCGCCCGGGCCCTGGAGTCGCTCAAGAGGCCCGCCGTCGCCGCGATCCTGCTCGGCCTCCTGCTCGCCTGCGATCCTAACTCCGCATTGGCCGCCTCCGGCGGGAGGATGGGCGGGAGTTCGTTTTCGTCGTCGCGATCGTCGTCGTCGTCGTCGTCGTCGTCGTCTTCTTCGAGGAGCTATACGACGAGGGCGCCCAGCCCTAGCTTTTCGTACTCGGCTCCGTATTACGCGCCCTCGCCGTTTGGTGGGGCCTACGTGGGGCCGGCGGTTGGGGTCGGAGTGGGCGCGGGGTCGAGCTTCTTCTTGATATTCATGGGCTTCGCCGCGTTCCTTCTGGTCTCGGGGTTTCTCTCGGATCGGTCTGAGGGCGGCGTGCTCACCGCGACGGAGAAAACGACTGTGCTCAAGCTTCAGGTATGAGTGATTGTTAGTTGTTTGTTGAAATGCTTCGTGGTTTACAGTTGTTTGTGGCTCTGAGTTTGATTTGGACCGGGTAACTATGTGGAGTTTATCCGCTTTAGATGGGGGGCGAATTTATCTCATCAATCATCATTGTTGATGGAACGCCTTGGGGGTACTTGTATAGTGGCATTTGCAATGACTTCAAAGTTATTGTCTGTTATATTCATATTTTCCTTAATCCCTGTCCATCTTCGTTTGGGTTTGTATTTGTAATGGCACCATCATACATCCATCATACATGGCAATCGAATTGTTGACATGGCAAGATTAGCAAAGGATGGATGGAATAGACATTGAAGTGAATGTGAATAGTTTGTGCATCACAATTGCTGAATATTGAAGTGCAAGAGGCCACTCTGCAAATGCACAAAGTGAAGGGGGTCTAGGTTCTATTGCTGATATACTACACATGCATAAATAACTTTTCTTTGAGAACTGCGATTTGATCGTGTTCCTGTGGACTTCTTGATTGTGTGAATCAAGGTCCTTCTGGTCTTGGGGGATAAAAGTGATTAAGCTTGGAATTACCATGTGTTGTTAGGAGGTGTTTACTAGGAATTCGGATAGATGAGTTGACAATTTCGGTTAGTCAAGGTGCGAGTAATCAGAGGAATGGTTGGGATTGTCCCTAGATTCCTCGATAGAAGTGCAAGTAGATGCTATTAATGCTGGAATTGGAACTAAATTTGGATTAGCTGCAATGAGCTGGGTGGTTTCAAATTCTAGACAAATGCCTTGTTGTTGAGGCTAAATTGGAATGATCTGTGTAACTTGTGTGGAAAAGGTATTTCTTTTTTCTTTCATATGAGTGAAGTGGGGAAAAAGTTGAGGTGATGTACTTTGGTTGCACAATATTGGTAGTTCACCATCTACTAGCTTCTTAAGGCACTATGAATATTTTTAAATATGGAGTTATGTAGTCCTTTTTAGCTTTTGAGATTCCCCAGATCATTTTGTTCAGGTGGGATTGTTGGGCATGGGAAGGTCACTTCAAAGAGATCTTAATAAGATAGCGGATGTTGCAGATACATCCTCATCTCAGGGTCTTAGCTACGTCCTGACTGGTAAATTTCCTATTCTTCCTCTGCCTTTTTCACAATTGATGCCTTTCCTAATGTCTGCTAATTTCGAATGAACTCTGAAATGGTAAATTTTTTGAAGTTCTTTTTCCTAACATCCCCATGAAAGTTGTCTGGTAGTTAAGTTTGTTTCCTTACATGTCAATGTGGAACAAATGAGGAAGGGAAGGAATGTGGCCATATTGTTAAAGTTTTTGACCAAACAATCAAATGGAGGAAGGGAATGAAATGTAGGGATTAATGTGTCTCTCAATAGTCTTTCATGCTTATCTTGAAATGATGTGGAGAATCTTTTATGTCATCCCGTCAGCATTAGGGAAATTAACAGAACTTTTATTTTCCATTTAGACATTCGCATAAGTGTGTCCACATCTGGGCTATGATGGGATTAAGCATCTTATACAAAGTGCTATTTTTTTAGTTTTTCCTCTGTTTGAGCAATGATTTTGAATTGGAAGGATTGAGCACTCATGTCCATGCACTTTGATTATTAAATATTATTGAATTGTACTTATTGGCAAATCTTTGTGCAGAGACGACACTTGCTTTACTCCGTCATCCTGATTACTGCATCTCTGGTTATTCATCCGTAAGTTAAATCCATGATCTTAAACTTTCAGTGACCTAGAAGTTTTAGTGAATTTCTATCGAGAATGGGAAGTCTTGTAACACATTGAAAATAGTAATCGTGATTATAATCATACTTGGAGGCGTCATCAAATGCGACAAATATTTATACCAAGTCAGTAATCAATCCATCCGCTATGACACTTGTGTTTCCTCTGCCAGGATAAGCTTAAGTTTCTAGTTTGTATGCACTCTCTTGTTGGAAGAAGGCCTGTTCTTTATGATAGGAGTGTGCAGTTGTGATGCTTAACGCACCAGAACCAATAGTGCTACCTTAGTTGAATTTTCTCTTGAAAAGAAAGAACTAGGGATGATGAGTGTACTATAAACCCTGTACCATAAGCAAAAACATCTACATGATAATTCCAGCTTGACATACAGAATAGAAGTCTTGCTTATCCTAATTTGCCATATGAGATTTTAGAAAATAATTTCTTGATAGGCTTCTTATATTGGGTCTATTCTACTTGGGCATCTAGCTTGTAGCAACTGTAATTCCCAATTTCCTGTCTGAGTTTTTTTCTTTTATTGATTTTCTTTCAATGTAATGATTTGATTTTTTTTTCACCAAAAAAAAAAAAAAATGATTTGATGTTTTTACACTAAATTTTTTTCTACAATTGGATCTTTATTTAGGTGGATGTGAAGCGGAGCATGGAGGATGGGGAGAAGCGTTTCAATCAGCTGTCAATTGAAGAGCGAGGGAAATTTGACGAAGAGACACTTGTTAATGTGAACAACATAAGAAAACAAAGTACCACCAGCCAGAGATCTAGTGGATTTAGCAATGAGTACATAGTGGTAAGTTCCTGAATTGGTGTTTTGTTAAAGACCTTGCATTATTTAACTGATCTTTTATGTATGTTATTGATCCTAGCAGTTTTCATTTCCTTGCTGTATTATTTCACCCATAACTTCACCTTCTTATTAGCTGAGTTAATGTAATCAAGAAATCTTTAAGCCTTAGAACTATATAGGTCTGCTATCAGATTTTTTAATTTATATGCTTTTACAGTCCTTATGTGACAGATTCTATCACAAGTCTGTAAGATTAATAAGATTGATTATTGAGATCTTAGGGCATTTTCAGGACTTGTGGTGATATTGATTTTGAGGAGCTCTTCAAAAAATAATGGATGGCCATTTTGCTGCCATTTCCAGAGTCGACATCCCTGCTGTTCATTGAATGTTATTATGTTATCGGACTTTGCTTTACCTTGGCTCTGAAAACCAAATTATGACCATGGCTTATTTTATTTATTTATTTATTTATTTATTTATTTATTTATTTATTTATTTATTTATTTATTATTATTATTATTATTATTATTATTATTATTATTATTATTATGATGATGATGATCTTATGGAAGCTTAAAGCCATACAAAGCCAGTGATGGTTTTTTGTCTGGTTGAAGTTTTATTGCAAAAGCTTGTAGTAGTCACTTAAATGAGATTTGTTGCCTATCCCACTTACACATTTTCATCACCTCAACGGAGCCTAAGATGTTAAATCTGTATATGCTTCAGTGAATCAATCTTTAAGTCAGGAACTATGGGAAGATGTTAAACCTGTATGAGCTTCGGTGAATCTACCTTTTAGTTTAGAACTATGAATGATCATGCATCACGAGGCTTGTAGTTTCTAGTTTTATTGCCTTCCTATATTAATTACTGCTGTTACCTGCAGTTTGTCCTGTAGAGCTTTTTGCATGAGGTTGAGAATTTTAAAAATTAGATTTAAGAGTGAGATGCATGGATTAATTAAAGAGTTGTATTTACTTGGCTCTTACGTTCCCATTATCTTTCAGCCCTCTTTTGTCGCTTACAATTTTCTTTCTTGTCAGATAACCATTCTAGTGGCTGCTGAAGGAGTCCATAAATTGCCTTCTATTAATGGTGGTGGAGATCTGAAAGAAGCCTTGCAGAAACTTGGGTCCATTCCCTCTAGCAAAATACTAGTAAGAACGTAGAAATTTCTATGAATATCTACCCTGAGGATCTCTTCATTCGCTTCTGACATCTCTTTGTTGGTCATGCAGGCAGTTGAGGTGTTGTGGACCCCTCAAAATGAAAATGACACACTATCAGAGAGGGAGCTTCTCGAAGATTATCCATTATTGAGGCCTTTGTAACATATATGATGAGGCTTTTTCAGAGGTATGATCCCAGTCAAAGTTGTATGCTTGGAGTGTTTTGTATAGAATAGGTCCTGTATAGTATACAGAATGAATAGGTTAATACCATTAAATTTTTGTAATTGAGCTGCCAAGGCACAGGCTTTTATTTTCTCCCAACCAGCTCCATGACTTTAATGCTTGTGAGTTGTATCTTCCAAGGTTTGAGCTTATGAGATACAGAACGGAGTTGTCGAATCTTGATTTTCTTGCCAGATGAATGGGATTTCCTGAAGCAGGTAATCAAAAACTATGTTGGCATGTCTGCATCAGAGTAGGACTTTGAAAGAAAAGGACCCTAGAAATGAGATTTGGTCCTGTTCTTTTTAGTGGAAACGGTCTAATATCATCAAGAATAGGGAAATTACGTGGCGGGGAACATCAAGTACCTGTCATTTGCAAGGAATAGAGACCCATGCCTAACTTTCCCTACCATTCTCGTCCATGTTGAGAACTTCCCCAAGCAATGTCTCGATGCTTTAAGCCTTTGTTGAAGGTTTCGTACTTGTGATGGTTGTAAGCAGTGTTGGTGGATTGCACATCTGGCTTTTCCAGCACCTCACTTACATTTTGGGAATGTTGAAGTGGACCTCACTAAGCCATAAACTGATGGCTTCGACGTCCCATCGTTTCCTACTCATCACAATGAATGCGGTGCTTCGAGTCCCCAGAAGCTGCGCGGATTTGGTCTGCATCTTTTTCCCAGCGATTTGAGTGCCCTTTTCCCAAATCAGGTAGAGCCAAAAGCTTCCACTTTGACCTGTCGAGAGTACACGAAGCTCTTTGTTTGGTCTATATCTAACTTCAAACAAGTTCGATGCCGGAACAAAGTTGCAACTCCGAGGCCTGCAAGAAATGGTCTGCTTTTCCCTGTTCTTCTCTATTTCCTGATGGCACCAGGGCCTCCAAATGTACTGCTAAACAAGAGCTGTGGAACCAACCTAATATTTCCCCCTTCCTGTCTTCCGGAAGTTTTTAGACCAGTCTTAATTCAGATGGTTTGAAATGGACAGATCTCTAGGATCCACCATGAATCATGATTCATTTAACTTAGAATGCTTTCAACATATAGGATTTTGTATTTCCCATGGTTTTCGAAATTTTGACCATCAGATCACTTCCCTACCCTCCGTGGAGTAAACCCGGTGTGCCGACAATTACCATCAACTTCTTGAAAAGAAGAACGCCACATACCAACTTTTGACCGTTGAGGAATTCTTTCATCTCGTCCTTCGGACTGTTATCGTGTTTTAATGACAACATCCGAAGGTAATGTTAGGCGTATTTGAAAAATCAATTCATCAATTAATATATTCGTGATATGAATGGACTGCAGCTTGATCTTTATACATGTGAGTCATATTTCATAGTCGGGAAAATTGTCAAAAAGTCATAACTATATTATTATTGTGCAAATTCAGTAATAAATTTTTTATTTTTTTGACGATTCAATTATGAACACTTTGTATTTGTGTTAATTTAGTTAATTTGGCCAATTTTGGCTGGTCGAGGCTCATGCCAATGTTGACATTGACGTGAATTTTTTTAATAATATTTAAATATTTTTTTCTTTTTCTTTGATTTTCCCTTTCCACCCATCGCCGACCATAGGCAAGGGGTGGGACACCCTTGCCGGCATTGGGCGGGGGCTGCCCGAGCTCCCGATCTAAGTGGAGGGTAAAAACTAAAGAAAAGAAAAAAAGAAAAAAATTTATAAAATTATAAAAAAATTCAAAAGATTATTAAAATATTATTAAAAAATTCCATATCGAGCTGACGGAACGGCATAAAAAAAAATAAAAAAAAATTAGAACTAAATTAATAAAAAAATATTTAGTATTGAATTGAAAAAAGATTATAATTAAATTGACATGATACATCTTAAATGTCTACTTCTTTTCAGACCTTTTCTTTACGTACTTAGATCAACCTCATATCACTATCAACAACCCCATAGCAGCACTCAGAAAAAAGGTAACAACGTCTAATCTCTTTCAATTTTCTTGCCGTTCAATCAATTCGACCCTACAAGTTGACCGTGCCTACCACTTTGTCATCGATAATGCTTCTTGCTTTATGTCTATCTTCGTCTATCAATTATCCGTAACTTCCCAATCCACTCTTTCTAGGAAAAACCAATACAACATGACTCTTTGAATTCTCCACAAGAGTTCAAATTGTACATGCCATCACGAAGTTTGTGTCCATCTTCTTCTTCTTCTTTTCTTGTTTTGCCTTGCGAACTTTATCAATAACCCCGAAAAGTAGAGATAGCCAGCTAACGATCCCAAGAGAATCCACAATATTAGACCAAGTTAACCCAAAATTGAATTCAATATGCCTTTCTGACTTTCTATCATGGGTGCCGGTTCTTCCCCATGCAACTTGGCTTCCAACTTCATTCCTCTCCGGGGACCACGCGCAAACGCCCCCACCAAGCCATGACCACGTCAAAAAAACCGATTAGAAAAGCATCGAGAACGGCCGCACTCAAATCATCTTTCTCATATCCCCCAAGATAAACGCCAACGCTTTTCCGACCAAAAAAAGAAAAAAAAACGCCAACGCTTCAGTTTTCAAAGTTGTTGACCCCGTAAGGAGGAGTTCCCTAGTCTCGTATTGATTGATGACAGCACTCCACGACTTGTCCTGCCAGTGACTTGCCAACGTGCGATTTCAACACGCGTGCGCGCCTCAAGGTCAAAGACCTAAAGATGAATGTAAGTCTTGCAATGTGGGGGAGGACCGGCCTAACACCCTTAAATCAACTTTTGTCATGTGAGCGTAAGCAGATGGTTAAGATTTTTCCTTTTTTTTTTTTTCCTTTTTTAATGGGTGCATGGTTATATGATGCTTTTTAATTTTGTGGACCTCCCTATCATGCTCTCTCTCTCTCTCTCTCTCTCTCTCTCTCTCTCTTTCTCTGTGTTAAAAAAGAAAAAAAGCCCACCTCTAAATTATTGGCACGAGGGCTTTGGTCCCACATAAAGATGGGAAGAAGGCAAATAATTCAGCCTCATCATCACAGCCAGATCCAATGCTCCTCCTCCATGTTCAACTCTCCAACTCATGACAGGCATGGACAGTTCCGTGATCAGCTTTGGGGATATTAAGGTACACCATATAATCTTAAAGCTCAGCAATGCTTGGTATACCAGATGGGTCCATAAAATTTGACATAACGGGTGACGCTGGCATGTAGTTATGATTACATGACCATTGTGTGCATGCGAAATGAACAAGGAGACTCTTTGATAGTTCTGCACACTTCTGTAGTAATTCCCCTTACCTTGTTCATTGAGAGAACGACCCAAAAACACTCTAGCATAAGACCGACTATGCTGCCTGACCATGCTGCTTACTTTTCGCCCAAGGTTAAAAGCAGCATTACACTGGCAACAAAATAATGAATCGAACTTTTAAGGCGGGCGAAAGAAATGAATGAGAGCTCTGATATAACCAGACCAGACATTGCAATAAACTCAGCAAATGGCTAATATAAAGAATTGCGACTCAATAGACATTGTCATTGCTTTTCTAACATCATTACACGCCTGAAAATGGTGGATCCGACAATGGCAGCCTCTCTAGGGATGTATTAGACTTGTACAAGAATGAGAAGTGCCTTATGAACCTATATGTGAATGGCGTCGACGGGGAGGGATGTCGTCCTATGAAGCGCGTGTGGAAGCCGTGACATGGTGTAGCAACTCTCAGCAGTGGCCGTTTCTACTTCTCTTGAGGAGTCATTGTCCGCCTCACAATTTTGGGCCCTTCGGGTTTCCAAATCGGGGCTAACATCATACCTGCAGTTAGGACCATTTGAAGTCGAATGCTCGTCATAAGCAGGTAGAGGAACTCCATCCTGCAACTGTGTACTTAAAAGTTGAACCAGAGTTGGTGAAACCACATTATTTGTTTTCACTTCCCGGTTAGAGTGAGCTGGAACTTTCAAAGTCTGTCCGAGTTGTAGGTCTTTGAGTCCTCTCAACTGCATCTGATACTTTGCTTTCTGCCATCTTAATTCGTGCTGGACCACATTCTCATAATCATCTGATAGATCACGGCAAAAAGATGGATGTGCTGACAACGAGCATGAACCAGTCCCTTTCAGAATAGATTCTCTAGCACTAAATGGGACCTTATCTTCTGATTTCATCTCTGCCCCGGTTTCCCTTGAAACTGATAAATCCAACCTTTCACTCTCTTCATCAGTGTGACTGGGTTCAGAGGGTCCTGCCGAACTGAGTTCACGACTTTCCCGCTGATCCCAGATATCCTGATAATCTGAGCCCTCTGATGTGCTCCACACATTTGGTGCACCCTCTCTCGTGTGATGCTCTGGACCGCCAGCTTGGTAGGTTATCTCCTCGAACCTACCGTGCATTGAAGCGCATCCGTTCCTGCAACACTGCATCTGCATGTTCATGAACTCAGGGTGATGTGATAAAAATTCCACGAAGGAGCCAGTGGAGGTGCGGTTGGATGCACAGTTCTCACAAAGCTTTTGGTTTGCAAACCGTGGCGTTTCCTCTATTCTGGGCCCTGGCCTCCACTCTGGAACCAAAGAAGATATCTCCCCATCAATCATATCAGCGATCTTAGTCACGTCTTGGTCGTTTAGATCCAACTCAGCAACCATTTCTGTGGCTACACTTAATGCTGTATCTATTTCGATGTCAAAAGGGAAATATATGTTCCGGATAGGACCTGCCCAGAATAATGCAATATAATGTTTAATTGGTCAGTGGAAAAATGTAAAAGAAAAAAGGCTGAAAATAAAATAACAGTTTGACGCATCTAACCATCTTTGTCTGCAATTCTGAGTCTTAAAAATATGCTCCCGTCTTCTTTTCTCTTGCCTTTTATGCTAATATCAACATTTGCAGGATGATCATCGTCATGGCACTCGAAGAGTTCCATTCCACTGGATTCAAGCTCAGCTGGGTGATAGCCCCATTGATTTGCAGGTGTATGACCATAACCATTACAATATCCATTACCATACGATCCATCGCTGCAAGACAGGTATGGTTCCCTCAACATAGGACCCATCTCATCAACTTCTCTTCCATAATCCAGTGATCTCAAATCTGATTCACGTTCATTGATTCGAAGAAAAGGATCATCCAAAAGCTCCCTAGCAGAAAGTCTATGAGATACCGTAGCTAAGCATTTCTCGACAAACTGTCGCACTTCTGGATCCTTCACTTTATACAAAGCATCTGGCTTTTTCCCCTAAAGTAAAGACATTAACATTTATTATTAAATCTACTTTTCCACAAAACACTCAAAAGTAAAAGGCATGATGATGAAATTAAGTGAGCGAGACCGATCTCTTACAGAGATAACTTTCTTGTAGATCTGAGCAGGGTACGTGCATTCACTATATGGGTACTCAAACGTGACCATTTCCAATACGCACATCCCAAAAGAGTATATGTCCACTAATTCGTTGTAAGCCTCTTCATAAATTTCTGGAGCCATAAATTCTGGTGTCCCTGAGATATTCACCTCAAACATAAGAACTGACAATTTCTTCAACCACAAACCTAGATAATCATTGATCAAGAAAACTCCAGAACAATAAAAATTCCCCCTTTCTTATTGATAAATTGACTCGTGGCAGCTATCGACTATATGTACACGACAGATGGAATATTAGGATGTACCTACACAATGATCGGCATGAGATTTCCGTAGAATCGCCGCTAAACCAAGATCTCCAATCTTCACTTCTCCTTGGTTTCCATTAACAAAAATGTTGTCACATTTGAGATCCCTGTGGATCACCGGCGGGTCGTGGTTGTGAAGATAGAGAAGTCCCTTCAAGATCTGTCTGCACCAATGCTTCACTGCCCTAATGTTAACTCTCCTATGCTTCAACCTATACCTGTATTGTGTTTTGGAAAAAATAAACCAAAAAAAAAAAAAAAAAAAAAAAAAATCAATTGGGGATCTGGAAAAGCCTTTCCAGATAAATCACCAGAATCCCACGAGATACTCACTGCCTAAGGGTCCCAGAAGTGAACATTTCAGTAACAAAGTTGATGTTCCTATTGGCAGTGTCAACCCAGGAAGTGTAGAACTTCATTATGTTCTTGTGCTTCAGCGTCTTCAGGAGATGGATTTCACAGTAGAGCCTCTCGAGATCTTCAGGACTCTGCAAGAAGTCATAGAGCTTGACCTGATTCCAAGCCACCTCTATGCCTTCATACTCGTCAAATGCTTTATAACTGCGTCAGAAAAGGGTGAGAAAAATCACTAATTTCCCAAACCAATCCTCAATCTAACAATGACCCATTTGAGGGAGCTCAGAGAAGAACCTTCAAAAAGCAAAATTTCCAGGAACCCAAAATGAAATGGACGGTTTCCGAACAAAAAGGTTGAAAATTTGAAGGAAACACGAGATGGGTCATTCAGAAAGTTTGAAAATACATACACTGTCTTTGAAGCTCCTTTACCGAGGATCTCATTGTACTGCAACAAAGCAAGAAGAAACTCAAATCAATCTCCCAATCCAGACGATTAAACACAGATTCGGATTCAATAGGCGCGAGGGAGCGAATTGGGAGTACCCTGCCATATCTTCCGGTGGGATCAACTTCTACAAACTCAGAAGGGTCTGGTTCGGTTTGCGAGAGTCCATTCATTCTCCAACCTCCAAAGTCCAAGGCGTCTACTTTTTTGTGCTGGCAGCTGCCGTCCTTGAAGCTCCCTTCCTAATCTTCCTGACGCGCCGAGGATGTGCACGGGAAAAGGCCGTTTATCATGCACAAATTATTGTTTTCCAGCAACTTTTGTTCACAGAGAGAGAGAGAGAGAAAGAGAGAGAGAGAGTAGCTAGTTGAGAGAGAGGGAGAGAGAGAGCGTTGAGGGGAGAGAGCTGGAGAGGGCATGTGCTTTCCATTTTTCACAAGTTCATTAATGTCTAATTTATGAAGTAAGACATGGAGAAGCCAGACACCCATCCCCCAAGCCGACCTCCATGAACAGGAAATTGAACATGACGAATTTGGCTCATCTTGACCGACTCCAAGGTGGTCGTTTTCTCCTTTTTTGGGTCTACTCAGCACATTACGCCTCTTCCGACTCTCCTTCGCAGAAGATTTCGCCAGCAATGGAAAAAACAAAAAAAGTTGTGTAATTTCTACTTTGTACAAAAAAAAAATAAAGTTTAATACCACCAGATGAATGAAGGGCTAGATAAAATTGTCAGAGACTGATGTATGGTGTGATTCTCATGGACTTTATCTTTTACTTTTTAGTATACGACTACCGTTTGTGTTGTTTTTTTCCGAATAGGTACGTTAGTTTTGACTAATGATACATCGGTTCAATGTCACACATCAGACGAGGGTTATGACCAGCGCCGAAACTTGAACTTTCTAAACCAACCTCATGGAATTCGTAGTCCATCATTTCGACAGATTTTGGCGAAGATATACTATACTCGAATCTAAATTTTTCTCTGTCCTGTAGTTCCAAATTAGGTATTAAGGAGATGCATTGAATTTTGGGAAAACAGGAGAAAAATGTCAAGCGATCGAATGTGAATTGTGATGGTAGTTGCAAAATGAGTTCATCCGAGAATCTCATTTTCTGATCAACGCCAGTTACGTTAAAAAGAGGAGGAAGACAAGAAGGTTGAATTCTTTCTTGTGTAACGTTTCATTAAAAATTACAAAAGGTGCATCGAGGATTCCATGCTGAGTTTTCCATGTACCCGTCCAAAGCAGGCCGAGAAATATAAATTTTTTAAAACGTGAGATCAGCAGTGACAATTTTGAAATCTGGCTGTTCTTTTGTCTCTTCATTATGGGGGTGGCCATTGCCATGGCTTGAATTGAGCTTTTTGCTAATTCAGGGTTTTCTTGTAGAAAGCTCCCACTGAGCTGGTGGGTCGACAGCTGTTATAATTGGGGACAAGAACCTTAATCCGATTCATTATGCTCCTAATAACAATAAGTTAGATTAAGTTAGCAAAAATTATTGAGGATTGCCTTAGTGGCTATCTTTCCCACAAGAGGAAGGAGGGATAGGAGGTTCGATTCCTCATCTTCTGAAGGGGGTAGTGGTTTAATTAAAACAGACAAAAGAAAAATCCCAAGAGATTAAAAACTTGGGTAACTCGTATTAATGCTGGCATTTGACTAGTTGCCTAATTAGTTTTGTATAAAGATCCACATTTAAAAGATCCCACATATCTAAATTTTCTCTGAAAATATTAAGTATAGATGGAATCAAACTATGCACCAGAGCGTGCGCCCCTTGAAATTGGTACATGAGGGAGTAGATTCTACATGCTTGAATTTCTCTTTTTTAAAAAGAATGGTGGCGTGATATGTGCATGCTAATGCAAAGTAATGCGTGTTTGTGCATTATAGGCACAACCGGTACATCAATGTCACTTTAGTTCGGTGCTTTTGGATATTTCTCAAAATATGACGTCGTTGATGATGCATGTCGTTCAGGTCTGCTCTAATTAGATTGTTTCAAGATCGTCCATTGAATAAAGGGGTGGGGGTTCTTATCTGAGAGACAGCCGCTAATTTGTTTAATCAATTTTAAATCTATTATACAAATGTCAACTTATTCAAAATTTCTTCCATTTTTCGCAATCAAGTCCTAAAACCTTCCGTGAAAATCCAATATAATCCTTCAAGCCAATTTTTATGAGTAATCATCAATGTGGATGAGTGTTGTATAAGATGGACGGCGATGATTGAGACTCGTCATGATTTAGATTATAAGTACCAATCAAATGGACTTTGATTAAGAGAAAACATAACTAATGACTCTTGGTTATGAAAAAAAGGTGACTCTTCGTCCTAAAAAGAAGTTGTCAATAGTTATGAAATGAAGTTATTATTAACATGAAGAATGGTGATGGTTGGGGATAAGATATCTATTTGTAAGAGACGTGTTAATTAGTTGTATGTGAATATAGATCAATTCACATATTACTTATAATAATCACAAGTGTCCATAAATGTTTTTTCTTTAGAACTATCTCTTCTTCTTTTTTTATATATGCAACTTTAACACTTTCAAAATGAACGTTACCAAAAAAAAAAAAAAAAAACACTTTCAAAATGAAATTCCAAGAAAGAATTAAGTAATTATGAAATTAATTTCTTTGCGATTTTAGTATATATCTTGCAAATATGTTTATTTCAAACTTGACAATAATAATAGTGAGGGTAAATAATACCTTAAGGACAGTAATTATTATCATGCATCAAAGTATCAATGATTTATTACCAGTTTTCTATCTTCATTTGCAATCAAATTTTCCCAAACACCTTACACGAATTAAAAAGCTTACCCAGCATCTCTATAGAATCCCTCTCTCTCTCTCTCTCTCTCTCTCTCTCTTTTTGAATATGGAATCCCTCTTTGACCAGAACAGACTTTGTTCGAAAGTGGTTTGAAAATGGCAAGATTTTTTCAGTACTTTTGGACCCATCCCCACAAGCACGACCCCTCTTAAAAGTTTGTGTGTCGGGTGATTGTAGAGCTGGAAATGGACAGGACAGGGAGGGGCTCGCAGCGTGTGTAGCCGGGCACACATGCATGGACGTACGTACGCATTGTGGATCGGATTTGTACCGATCCATGTACCCTCACGCCCTGAACTCAACACGTGGTCTCGTCAACTTGGCATCTGCACTTGCTGGCCTCTTTAAGGGACATGAAGATCTCTCGATTAGACGACACCAGGATCCGATGGTGGATCTTCCGAAAAGAGATGCTCGGGGTGTTTACTTTTAGCTCAATTATTGCATGTAGAGCGTCGCCAGGATGCCTGCGTTGGAGGGCTTGGAATGGACGTGAAATGAAATGTCGTGACTCTGAAACGTCCGAAATCTCTCTCTCTCTGGCTCTCTAATTGGGGGGGCATCGAGAGATTTTACACTCGTGTATTGTCATAATATCTAGATATATAATCGATCATGCCCTCAATCCCATGAACTCGGTGGGTTTATAGTTATGTCCTACAAATTCCATCACGATATGTAGATATGCTTGTTATCAATGTTTTGATTACACATGTTAAATGCGAGTTCTATCTCAATTTTTTATAGGAAAATTGTCTAAAAAGTTAAAAATTTATTACACTTTTATTAATTCAATCATAAACTTTTTAATCGTATTATTTGAGTATTAAATATTTTCATATTTTATCAATTGAGTCTATTCAATCAAATTTTTACAGGAAATTTACTGACATGAACATTGGTCGTCCTACTGGCCATCCTAAGTAGTATGATTGGCAAGGCTTGACAACCGGTTAGAGGCAACGTTTGGTGAGGTCGACCTAGCTAGCCTCGAGTGAGCCTCGCTTGCCCCCGGTGAGGTAGCCTCACCAAATTTGATAAGGGTCGAGCCTCACTAATGGTGAGACAAGGCCAACCTTGCCCAACGACTGACAAATTCAAGCCTTGCTAGGAGTGAGTAAGGCTCACCCTTGCCAGTGGCCAACCCTCGGGGTGGGGGGGGGGAGGGGGAGGAGCTTTGCTAGAGGTCAACAAGGTTGAGCTCATTGGCCCTCGCCTCGGCCAGCCATTTTGCGACTACCTAGAGAGGAAGAATGGAAAGAAAATGTAAGAAAAAATTTAATAAAAATGATGAGATACTAAATTGTTACTAAAAATTGCTCATATCAATGCCAACCATACCATATGAGACGTATGGTATTTGTGTTAGTAATTTTTGGTCAAAATTGCTGGAGAACTTAACTGGAAAAATGTGAAATATCTATGATTCAATTAGTACAATTAAAATCCTTATGATCGAATTAACAAATGTACAATAGGTTTATGATTATCTGGACAATTTTCCCTATTTCCTCATGCCTATGATCTAGGAGCGAGGACGGGCATATAAATACAGGCTGCGTAGCTAATGTGCAATATCTTGAGTGATTTCCAACGCGAAAGCGTGCACGCATACTTGTCAAGAGAGAGAAAATTTCGATTCGATTCGGCTCTAAATATCAAATATAACTCAGGAAAAAAGGCACTAAGACTTCTAAAGTTACACATTACACCAAGCGCCCTTCATGCATTTCACCGGATATCTTTCTTGAATCTCATACCAGAGGCAATCTCTCACATCCAGATACTTGCACACGCACTTGCGTAATATTCCGCCTTTGACTCGTGCATGCACTTTCTCCCCACCCCTCTCCCAAGCAACCCTCCAAACGAGGCTGTGCATATATAAAATATGCATTCACCAAAGCTGTAAAGCGATCATCATTATCTCGCAAAAATTTACTTTAATTTCGTTCAGCAACGCCGCTCTTCTTTAATAATATGGACACATCTCTCGTCGTTATCACAACCATGTCCACTTTTATCGCGATGTCCCCCGGTGCATGCAAAAGCTTTATTAATTGGGAACAGATCATCTCGTAAAAAGACGTTAAAAAGCAGGTACTACTTGCAGAGGTTTTTGGTTTTGACCCGTTGTCCTCTGGTTTCCGTGAGATGCCGTACGAGTTCGGTAGGACTGTACGAAAACCTTAAAACCAGAGGTTAGCGCTTGGAATCCACTCGTTTCGGTAGCTTCGTATTTGAATGAAGATGAAAACAAGACATGCGATTACGTAGGCTTGATATGCGCGTGACAGCGAAATTACACCAGAAGTTTGATTAAAGGAGTAGAAAGAAGATCGGGGGTTTTTGGTGGGGATTGTCTTGTTCCTGGAGCCAATGGAAGGAAGGCGTGACTGTTCTGTGATGGTGAAAGGCTCGATGAATAAGATCGGTTGATTAATTTTTTCATCTGCGTAGTGTGAAAGCTGACAAGGAACGCCTGCATCGATCCAAATTTGACCATCACTTGTCCGATGACTTTTTTTCACTTTCTGATGCACGTAGTTATCTTGAAGGCAGCCGGCGTAAAGAGGAGAAGCTGGCAAGTGGGGTTAGTTCCGTTCGTGTAGGCCATGCATGAAATCTTTCACCATTTGAATGCTTCCATTTTCGTGAAGGTATAGAGATCTTCTTGACGAATCTAGAATAGGGTCTTCTGCTTGAGGATTGAAACTACCTGCGATGAACTTGATAAGATTAATAATGATTTCCCGTGGGGTTTGCCCTCGATGAAGAGAAAAATGCGGGGATTATTGTTGGGAACCCTTAAAGCATGCTGCGAAGAGGCATTACAGCCCTAGAATTGATAGAGCATTTCTTGCTGCTAATGAGGTCTTCCAAACTGGAGTTACGATGACGATCAATGGTAAGGTTAGTTCACCCTGAAGTGACAATCTGATGGGTACACCCACCCCTCTGTCGTCCTATAATTGGCCCTTTAACCAAGGAAGAAAGCATTGTTCGGTAGAAGCCAGAGAATCGAGTTTATTGGTGACTGAACTTTTTGTGTCAAAAGTAACATGTCAAGAGAGGATGTGACTGTGAAGAAGTTTCTTGTGTCAGAAAATTCTGTGGACGTGTGGACAAAGTTCTTTCCTCAAGACAAGTTCAAACTCAGCTTGGGTTTAATAGACACCTGGATGAAGAGATCCGAAAGAAAGTCTCATGTGGAGATAATTTTTTAACATCTACATGTTCGACGGCACTGGCAGTGAAAAACTGTGGGAGAAACAAAAGTAGGGAAAAATTCAGCGGGCGTGGTAGATCACATTCAACAGAGGAAATATTCAGTGATTTATTAGCACCATATCACTCGTTGCGGTGGCATATATTATTTTCACTCATATCCACTAATATATTGACACATGTCCATCAATTCATGTAAGTGGCTGATGTGGAATCTAAATAAAAAATTTAAACATCTCTTCGTCCCTTTCTTCTTTCTCCTTAGTCCTTGGCCGTCGGACCACCAGTGGAGTCGCCAGTGCCGTGACCAAGCTAACCACTGCTGCATCCAAGCGAGCCCTTTGTTTTCCCCATCTCGAGATCTGGCTCTCCATGGCTTGCAATCATTCGCACTCATACATGGCCATCGTCAGCATCGTTCACCCCCAGGTCGAACGCTTTTAGGCGTCGTCTCTGTCATTCATCCATGGCCGACCATAAGCTGACAGGAAAGGACGATAGATCTCAATATTTGAGCTTTGTCCATGCCTTTGAGATCTCGACCTCACCATTATTAAGATGGTACAACAGGATCTAATACAAAGTAGTAGCAGACAACAAAATAAATCAAGTTCAGTCGATACAGGGCAAGGCTTGGCTACGGCAACTAGTGATATGTAACAAGAAGATCATATAAAATACAGCTTGGAAAAGCTCGAGTCAAGTAAGTACAACAGCAAGTGATGAAGTCACGGGATGGGAAGACTTATCAACAGCAAATAACAAAGGAGAGACTGGAAGAATTACAAAGGAAAAGAAGAAGCTAACCTTTGTATGTGCGAATGAGGAGATGAAGTCCGGCGGTTAGGGTTAGTTTGATCGGTTGAGAAATCTGTTGTAACAATTGAGTCGATTCTGATTAGAGTGTGTATATAAGAGGGTTAAGGGTGATAGACCGATAGGAGAGAAAATGTATGTACAAATCGAGAGGGTTTCGATCGGTTCTTCGAGAGACATTTTCACAAACACATCATATTCATTTGTTCCTACTTGATAGGGTTTTACGCTTGTGTAATCTCAACTCAAGTTCTTGGTAATGAAAGAGATGATGTTGCCGATTACCTGATTTGATGCCATATGAATGATTTCATCCTTGCTTTGTGTTTCAATCCAGCCACAGTTCTTCACAAAATCCTGATCGAGTCGCAGACTTTCTCATGGTATCAGAGCATACAACCTGGGATAGCGAATCAGGCATCTGATGTGTGTAAAGCATATGGAATGAGCAAAGGTAGAAAATGTTGGTGAATCAACAGCTTACCTAGAGTAATCATTACTAAAGACTTACGGAGAAGAGTGTTTGCTTCGTTTCGTGAATCCTTGTGTAGTCAGTCTACTGTATTTCCTCTGCATTTCTCAAAGAAAGCTAAATCATATAACAAATGGCGAATCGATCACAGAAATACTCATTCCCGATCCATGTGAATATTGCGAATTTTGTTACTATAAAGCTGAATGATGACAATTTCTTGCTATGGTAAGCTCAACTTAGTAGGTTTCTAAAGAGTCAGGATTTAATTGGGTTTATCAATGGTGAAACAATTCCACCTGCTAGAATAATTCAGGGAGAGAAAGGAGAAGAAATGAACCCTCATTACCTTGAATGGATGAAAACTGACCAGTTAATCTCCTCCTGGATAAGCGGTGTAGTCTCGGAGAACATCCTTAGTCGATAATTGGGCTGGAGACATCATTTGAAGTGTGGCAGACTTTAGTAAACAAATTCACTCAAAGGTGCATTTGCCAAAGAGTTTGAGCTGCGCGGGAAGTTGCAAAGCTGCAGAAAGAGGGATAGATCAGTAAGTGAGTATCTCCGGGAATTTAAAAGCATTTGTGATCAGTTGAGTGCTATTGGAAAACCAGTTGATGAGATTACTAGAATGTTTGGTGTACTTGAAGGACTAGGTCCTGAATATGAACCATTTAGAACTACAATCTACTGTCTTAAGCCTCAGCCAGAATATGAAGAAGTTGTGTCCTAGCTCGAGAGATTTGAGGCTAGGCTGCAGACATATTCAGTGCATCAATATAGTTCTCACTTGGCATACTATGGACAGAGAAAGCCTGGAAATGGAATGCAGAGGTTTAATGAAAAATATCAAGGAGGTAATATGCGTAGAGGGTATAATCCTGGTAGAGGACAGCCTCTTCAAAGAAGACTAAATGAATAAATGTTTGCTGAACCAGGGAGAAATTTAGCAAACATAATGAATGATTAAACTATAATGCGACAAGGTCAGATTAAAGATAACTGGACTGATTCCAGACAAGGTTTTAGGCCCTATGCTAATCAACGATACCAAGGAGTACGTTCATATCCACCACAGAGTAATGTTGCTGCTGCAGCCAGTTACAAACAAGACACTAAAGTACAGAACAACTCTATCCTAGAATGTCAGATCTGTAAGAAATCAGGCCATTCAGCACTAAGGTGTTGGTACAGATTCGACAATTCTTACCAAATGGATGATATACCGACAGCATTAACAGCTATGCACATTGAGAATTCCTCTGGAGCAGATTGGTACCCCGATACTGGTGCATCTTCACATATAGTTGCTGAACCTGGTATGATTCAAAGCTACATTAAATTTGATGGTGATGATTCTGTCATGATAGGTGATGGTTCATGCTTGTCAATTTCCTATATTGGTCATAGCACCCTATGCACAACAACTGGTACTTTACCACTTAATGATGTGTTAGTGGTTCCTAAGATCAAAAAGAATCTACTGTCTATCTCTCGTTTAACTGATGATTACCCTTGTTCTTTCATATTTGACAAAGATGGGGTATATGTGAAGGATTATCTCAGACATGTGACAACAAAGCTAGGCAGGAAAGTCAGGGGAATGTACCAGGTGGAAGCTAGAAGAGTTGAAGCATGCTTTACTCAAGTTCAAGCTGAGACAAGTGCAGATGTTTGGCACCAAAGGCTGGCTCACGCTAACTTCAAAACAATACAAGTTCTGCAGCAACAGAAGTTGATTCAGTATAATTCAAAACCTGTACACACTTGCAATAGTTGTAAAATTGCAAAGAGCTCAGCTCTTCCTTTCCCTTTATCAGAACATAACTCTACAACACCATTAGAGAAAGTACATTGTGATGTATGGGGACCATCCCCTGTCACTTCTTTTCAAAGATTTCGGTATTATGTGATCTTTGTGGATGATTTCTCCGGTATTGTTGGATCTATCCTTTGAGAAAGAAGTCAGAAGTCTATGACATATTCTTGTTGTTTCAGAAACTTGTGGAAAATCAGTTCGATCATAAAATCAAAGTTTTTCAATGTGATGGAGGTGGTGAGTTTATAAACAACAGATTTCAACAACATTTACAACAGTGTGGCATACAACATCACATGTCTTGTCCCTATACACCAGAGCAAAATGGTGTGGCTGAAAGAAAACATAGACATATTGTTGAGCTTGGTCTTGCCATGTTGTATCATGCAAGAATGCCCCTTTGCTACTGGGTGGATGCATTTGTGACAGCAGTGTATGCTATCAATCTACTACCTACATCAAAACTAAACATGAAGTCACCCCACTTCAGACTATATAAGCAGGAACCCAACTATCAGCATTTGCGAGTGTTTGGATCAGCATGTTATCCTAATCTCAGGCCCTATACTCAGCATAAACTAGATCCCAAATCTCTCCCTTGTGTTTTTCTGGGTTATAGTGCTAAGCATAAAGGTTATAGATGTATGTTGCCAACAAATGGACATGTTTACATTAGTAGACATGTGGTGTTTGATGAAGGGGAATTTCCTTTTTCTCACAAGTTATCTGCTGACTACTTCCAGGGGTCTACACTTTATAAATAATGGCTGCAGAGCGTATCTACACCTATGGTTTCCAATTCAGCTCAAAGTCAACAGCACAACACTCACTCATCTTCTAATACTAATAGAGTCTCCTTGTGTCCGAACTACGGGATGAGCCATAATGATGCATCAGCTACTATAGACATACATCAGAATAGTGACATACCTGCTGTGTCTTCATCACATGCTGACATGGCACAACCTGATGTTGAAGTCTCAGCCTCACATTTAGCTTCTCTATCATCCAGCAATATTGGTCCAGAGGCTGTTCCAGGGACTTGCTCAGTTTCTACAGAACAAGAACAGAGCAGGTCACTCACCAGTTCACAACCTTTGTCTGCAAGTCATCCTATGCAGACTCGGTCAAAATCAGGTATTGTTAAAGCTAATCCAAAATATGCTTGCTTGGCTGAGTATAATATTCCAGCTGAGCCAAGATCAGTCAAATCAGCTTTGGCACATAAAGGATGGTGCCAAGCTATGCATGAAGAAATGCATGCACTCTATCAAAACAATACCTGGGAATTAGTTCCTAGACCTAAGCACGAGAATATTGTTGGTTGCAAATGGGTCTTTAAAACTAAACTTGCCTCTGATGGAAGTCTCGAAAGGTTAAAGGCAAGGCTGGTTGCTAAAGGGTTTCACCAAGAGGAAGGGATTGATTTTACTGAGACTTTTAGTCCAGTAGTTAAGCATGCTACTATACGCATTATTCTGTCTATTGCTCAAATGAATCACTGGCCTATCCATCAGCTGGATGTTAAGAATGCATTTCTTCATGGTGATTTAACTGAGACTGTTTTCATGGAACAGCCACCAGGTTTTCAGGATACACAGAAGCCACAACATGTGTGTCTGTTAAGAAAGTCATTGTATGGGCTTCGCCAAGCTCCTCGAGCTTGGTTTGACAAATTTAGTAGCTTTCTCTTGGAAAAGGGTTTCTTTTGTAGCTCTACAGACCCTTCCTTATTCATCCTAAGAACTGTCACAGATACCATTTTACTTCTACTCTATGTTGATGACATCATCCTTACTGGGACCTCATCTCCTATGCTACAGTCTTTTATTCAGTCCCTAAGTCATCAATTTTGTATGAAAGATCTAGGGACCTTACACTATTTTTTGGGTATTGAAGTGAAGCATACACCTCAGTCTATGTTTTTGTCTCGAGGCAAAGTATGCTTTGTGGATCTTCTAACTCAAGCTAATATGCTTGAGTCTAAACTGTTTCTACTCCTCTCGCCTTTAAAGGCATCATCGTTTGGTCAAAGATCAATCTCCCTGTCTAATCCCTGCGATTATCGAAGTTTAGTAGGAAGCCTGCAATATCTTACTATCACAAGGTCGAATATCACCTTTGCTACTAATCAACTCGTCGAAAATGCACCAACCAACTCGGCAGATTTAACTCTTCTCAAAAGGGTATTGAGGTACATCAAAGGTACTGTACACTATGGTCTAACTATTCACTCACATAGTACTCTACATCTATATGGTTTTTCTGATGCGGATTGGGCTGGATGCCCAGAGACTAGGAGGTCTACTACTGGGTTTTGTATATTCTTGGGGTCTAACCTAGTATCTTGGACAGCCAAGAAACAGCCTACAGTGAGTCGCTCATCTACTGAGGCTGAATATCATGCATTAGCCTCGACTACTGCTGACTTAACCTGGGTCAGCTTTGTTTTGAGAGACATTGGCTGCTCATTATCTCCTCCTATTAGTCTCTACTGTGATAATTTGTCTGCTATAGCATTAACAGTCAATCCTATTCTCCATGCCCGCACCAAACATATCGAAATTAATTTCCATTTTGTCAGGGAAAAGGTGGCTTCTGGTTCTTTGCAAGTTCTTTATGTTCCTAGTCATTCTCAGGTTGCTGATATTTTCACAAAACCACTGGTGCGACTTCTACATTCTCAGTTAAGAACCAAATTGGGAATTTCACTTTGTCCCATTCCCAATTTGTGGGGGGCTATTAAGATGGTACAACAGGATCTAATACAAAGTAGTAGCAGACAACAAAATAAATCAAGTTCAGTCGATACAGGGCAAGGCTTGGCTACGGCAACTAGTGATATGGAACAAGAAGATCATATAAAATACAGCTTGGAAAAGCTCAGTCAAGTAAGTACAACAGCAAGTGATGAAGTCATAGGATGGGAAGACTTATCAACAGCAAATAACAAAGGAGAGCGGAAGAATTACAAAGGAAAAGAAGAAGCTAACTTTGTATGTGCGAATGAGGAGATGAAGTCCAACAATTAGGGTTAGTTTGATCGGTTGAGAAATCTGTTGTAACAATTGAGTCGATTCTGATTAGAGTGTGTATATAAGAGGGTTAAGGGTGATAGGCGATAGGAGAGAAAATGTATGTACAAATCGAGAGGGTTTCCTAATCGGTTCTTCGAGAGACATTTTCACAAACACATCATATTCGTTTGTTCCTACTTGATAGGGTTTTACGCTTGTGTAATCTCAACTCAAGTTCTTCAGTAATGAAAGAGATGATGTTGCCGATTACCTGATTTGATGCCATATGAATGATTTCATCCTTGCTTTGTGTTTCAATCCAGCCACAGTTCTTCACAAAATCCTGATCGAGTCGCAGACTTTCTCAACCATCACCATGGCTAACCATGAGCCGATTGCAAGAAGATAGCTTCTTTGTTTTTTTTTTCCTTGATATTTGAGATCTATCCATGGCCTTCGAGATCTCAACCTCGCCCGTCACCATTGAAGAGATCAGATCTAGAGACATGACTCTAGTCCAAATTTGGATGAAAAACGACTGTGAGTCGCTATGACGACAGAGGGCTAGGTCGGCCGTCAATGGGCTTGACCACGAGTCGACTGCAAGGGGCGATAGAGCTGGCCACGAGCAACAACAGTGGAAGATGGAGGCGAGCAAGAGCACGACGGAGGGGAAGCATCCATGGGTGAATAGATGGTAGATTTTTTTTCTTTTTTTTACTTTTATTTCACGTTAGTGGACATGTGTCGATTTTCTATTAGATTTGAGTAAAAACACATGCCACCTCAGGAGCTAAGGTGGTACCAACAAACCACTAAGTATTTCCTCAATTCAAGAGGAAAGAGATAGGTTACAAAAGATAAGTGTTGGTTTTGTCACCAAACTGGATATCGAAGGTTTCACTGTGAAACATACAAAAAAGAAGCGGCAAAATGAGAATCAATGAGTTAATGTGGTTGGCTATAAACCTTTGCTAGAGAACTTGTGTTTATTTGCAAGGTCTGATTTGACGACTAACAAGTGATTCATTGATTCTGGTGTTTCTTTCCATTGTACCTCACAAAGAGACATATTTAATGATTATGCTAGTGGAGATTTTGGGCAAGTGATTGTGAGAAACGGCCACATGTTTTCGGTTATTGGAAAAAGTGACTGTAATTGTGAATATCTCAAGTGGAGGACATATAGTTTTGTGTGAAACCAGACATATTCTAGAATTAAAGAAAAATTTAATCTCAACAAATGAACTTGACCAAGAATGTTTGATAACAACTTTTGGATACAGAGAGTGGAAGATAATATCAGAGGTAAGAGTAGTAGCAAAGGGAAAGCGTACGGATATACTTTACCTTCTCTAAGAGGGCAATGTCAATGATATGGTTGCAACTATAGTGGCTACAGGTAATTTATCTATTCTCTGGCATTATTATTTGGGATATCTTAGTGAAAATGATGTAAAACAGTTACATTCAAGGAAATTACTTTTAGTTTTGCAAAAAGTTGAGTTGGATTTATGTGAGAATTGTATTTATGAAAATTAGAAAATGGTCAATTTTCAATTGAATAGGTGATAGAATAAAGGCTGAAAGATAGAGTTAGTTCATATTAATGTTTGAGGACAGCTCAGGAACTCTCTTATGGTTGTTAGAGATATTTTGTCACCTTCATTGATGATGCAACAAGGAAGACTTGGGTCTATGCTCTTAGAGAAAAATCAAAAGTATTTGAGATGTTCAAAATGTGGAAGACTATGGTAAAAAAAAAAAAAAAATGGACAGGTTATCAGATTAAAGCTGAATATACGAGTAAGGAATTTGTAGAATACTTGAGTTGGGAAGGTATACATAGGTTGAAGACTATTCCTAGAACTCCTCAAGAAAATAGTGTAGTTGAGAGGATGAACATAACCATTCAACAACATGCGACATACATGAGGTTACACGCGGGTCTCCTATTATAGTTATGGATTGCCAAAGTAGATACAACTATTTATCTTACCAATAGGAGTCTATCTAGTATGTTGGATGGAGAAATACCACAAGAGCGGTAGTTAGGTGAAAAAAATTAATTATTCACATCTAAAAGTATTTGGTTATATTACATATGCTCTGAGTGACAGGGAGGATAGGAAAAAGTTTGATACTAAGTATCAGAGGTGCATCATTATTGGATACGGTGGCAATAAGTATGACTATAGGTTTTGGAATTATAAGAATAACAAAATCATTTGCAATTGGAATGTGGCATTTCATGAAGAAAAGATGTACAAGGATCGTCAAACAAAGTATGAGAAGGTTGTAGAACCAGAATATATTGAACTGAACACAATGCCCACAAAGATGGTTCCAGTAGATCAAAATGCACCAGAAGAAGAGGTTTAAGATGAGCTTATTATCTGTGAGGATGCATTTCAAGAGAAACGCAATGATTGGGGGTAGACTAATGACTCTAAAGTACTTGTCTTGAAGAAATCTATATGTGTGAGAAAGCTAAAGGTGATTTTTGATCCATTAGCTGATACTATTCTGAGCCATGTCTTACATACAAATTCAGGAGAATTGGAGACTTATGATGAGGCAAAATAAAATACATCTCAGATGCAGTGGGAGTGTGTTATGAAAGACGAGATGGGCTCTTTAAGACTTTGGAGTTGACCAAGTTGCCCAAATGTAAAAAAGCTTTGTTAAACAAGTGGATGTACAAGATTAAAAAAGAAGTATATGGTAGTATCGGATATAAGGTGAGACTTGTGATCAAGGGCTTTTCTCAAAAAGGAGAGATCGACTACTCTGAGATATTTTCTTCTGTAGTGAAAATGATATCAATTAGAGTTCTGCTAAGTATAATTGTAGTGGAGGATCCTTATCTCAAGTTGTTAGATGTGAAAATAGCGTTTTTACACAGTGACTTAGATAAAGAGTTATATATAGCGCAACCTAAAGGTTTTGAAGTAAAAGATAAGGAGCACATTGTATGTCGCTTGAAGAAAAGCTTACATGGCTTGAAATAAGCTCCACGGCATTAGTACCTAAAGATTGATGGTTTCAAGAAAGAAAACGGATTTGCATACTGTGAGGCTGATCATTGTGTTTATTTTCACAAGTATAACAATTGTGATATCGTGTATTTCTCTTTATGTAAATGACATGCCGATGGCTAGCTCCAATAGGAAGAGAATTGCATAAATAAAGAATATGTTATTATCATTGTTTGTTATGGAAGACTTGGGAGATGCCGATAATATTTTAGAAATGAAAATCATCAGGAATAAGAAAAATAAGAAACTATTGTTGGAGAAAGACTATATGAACAAAGTGTTAAAGAGATTTAACATGGACAACGCAAAACCGACTATGACTTCTTTAGCGAGTCACTTTAAACTTTCCAAAAAAAATTTGTATCCTAGTACTTAAGACTTTGAAAGATAAGATGGCGGCATTTCCATTTGCATCAACAGTGGAAAGTTTGATGTATACCATGGTAAGCACGAGACCAAACATTGCACAGGCAATGGGAGTTGTGAGTCAATATATGCAAAACTTAGGTATTGAGCATTGGAATGTAGTGAAATGGATATATTGAGATATCTAGTAGGTACATCAAATAACTCTTTTTGTTACGGTGGTACATCTTTAAAATTGCAAGGTTATAAAAATGCAAATCACTCAGGTGATCGAGATAATGGTAAGAGTATCAGTGAATATGTCTTTACAATTATAAGTACAATAGTGAGTTGGGTATCTGAACTACAGAAACTAGTGACCTTATCGACAATGGAAACGAAGTACATGGCCATCACGGAAGCCTCTAAGGAAATCATGCAATTACAAAATTACATGTATGAGCTGCATCGAAGGCATCCAATCAGTACATTATGGAGTGATGGTCAAAGTGCAATGCATTTAGCAAAGAATGCAACTTATCACTTAAGGACTAGACATATCAAGAATAGTTATCACTTTATTAGGTCAACATTGAAAGATAATGAGTTAAAGTTACAAAAGATTGATGACTCGAAAAATTCAATTGACACGTTGACCAATGTAGTAGACAAAGAGAAGCACATTTTCTGTACTACTATTATTGATATTACTCCATATTGATTGATGAGAAATATCACTGAGGCACAAGCTTTTCAATTACTAGCTTTTGAAAAAGATGGATGCAAAGTTGCTTGGTGCATCGCGTATATTTATCTTCAAGTGCGGATTGTTGGTGGATGAAGCCAAATCCTTTTAGGGGCCTTTTTGTCTTTTTCATTAATTTTGCTTTTATTTTATTTTATTTTTTGGTCGAAAGCACTTCATTCATTGATAATACTAAGATGGTGGATTACATCTAGAAGGAAAATCAAAACATAAGATAAGATAAAGTTCATGCGGGGGATGAGATACCCAATTACTCGGAAGAGAACTTGTATTGTGAGATTTAGCAATCCAGTCGGCAACTCGGCTCGCTTGGCGTGGTTCATACCGAAGGGAAATATTCTTCATTTGGGCCAGCAAATCGCGACAGTCCAATACAATCTGATGAGAGGCCCAGGACGTCTCCTTTTGGCCCAAGATAGACTCCATGACTAGGAGGCAATCATTGGAAATAAGTACAGGGGAGTTGGGCAGATCAGTTCGTGTGCATGAAGTACCATCTGTCAGAACAGTTTGGGAACTCTTCAGCCATTCGAGCGCCTGCTGGACGGCTAGGGTTTCGCCTACCTGAGCCGATTGAACTCGGATTTTCTGCGCGAAACCGGCAACACACACCCCATCTGCACCTTTGCATATTTTGGCTATGGATCCCACCAATCGCGCTTCCTGCCAAGAGCAATCGACGTTAATCTTAAAGGCGCCCGGATCTGGAGGTACCTAGGTATGTTGTTTGAAAGTCTGCGTTTTTACTTGTGAATTCCACTTCTCATAGAGGTTCTGGGAGAGAAGGGCTTCGTTGATAATCTGTGCATGTGTGTTTTTCCGGCCTTGAAAGATCAGAGCATTTCGGGCCTTCCAGATTAGCCAGAGAGTAGTTGCAAAGATCGTTTTTTGGCTGATCGACACTCCAGATCGAAGGTATTCGAGTACCCATCGATCCGTTCTTGTGATAGAAGTTGGGGGAGCACTTCTGTCTCTCTTAATTCTCGTGTCCACAAAATGCAACCGTTGTTCAAGGACTCTGGAAATTGGTGACAGAAAGGGCAAGTTGGCTTAGGTATAATTTTCCTCCAGTATAAATTAGCTCTTGTTGGGAGACCTTCTGTACATAAACTCCACATGAAGTGCTTGATTCTAGGGGTAGTCTGTAGATGCCAAATTTCTGTCCATAGTTGTTTCGGTACCTGGTAGGAAGAGGATGCATGATTTTCTGTATGGTGTGTGATGGCTGCTCGTAATTTGTGATATCCGCTTCTGATCCTATAGCTTTTATGTTAAAAGCTACACCTTTATGTTAACATATTTAGATGCTAGCTATCAAGAGGCTGAAAAAGAAAAAGAAAATAGATATGAAAGAAAAAGAGAGAACAAAAGGTGAATATTTTTTCTTTGTGATGGTTCTCAATATCTTTGTACTTTGATCATGAGAGAAAATAATTGTTACATTTCAATTTTTTTTCGAAATCTAGTGGATTCGTAGAGTGTCTCTGCGTAGAAATGTAGCCCAAGTTTGGGTAAAGAAATATAGCCCAAATTTGGATAAACTTTGATAACAAATTTTCTGGCGTGTTGTTATGATTCTATTATTTTATTATTATATTTTGTTTGGTGGATTGTACGCTTGCGTTATTTTTCTGGAATCAACGTACAATTTCGTAACACTGAGATGGATAATAGACACTATGACTTGGTTCAGACGTCGAGTTAAGGTAGAGATTATTGAAATTATGTTTCTAGTTTGAGCAAATTTCCTAGTTTAAGTATGTTTCCCAAAACAAATTTCCTATGTTAGATAGAATTGCTATTAGTTGAAGTAGAACAAACAAGAGTAATATCAGATTTTATCTTTGTGAGTTTTTATAGTGAGTTATCAGTGAGAGATTGTAAGATAATACTTGTGGGTTTGTTTTGGGCTTAATCTAGGTGCTGAAAGTACTTGATCGTATGAGTGATTGTAACTCCGATTCTCCGATTATTAGTGGATTAACTATTATTGGTTCTCCCCGTGAAATAGATATCGATATTCGAGTCGGACCACGTAAATCTCTATCGGTTGTTTCTCTAGTGACTTTACATTGATTTAATTGCAAAGTTTGGTCAACTTCCGCGTTATATTACTACAACTTCTCGCTTTCATCTGCCTTTGACCTAGCTAATTCATGGAGGTGACTGGGATTGGATTTGCAAAGCAAAAACTTTACCCAAGATCCAGCATTTGTTCTGGTTGTTTAGCCATGATGCGATTGCCACCATTACCCTCTTGGCTGATATAGAGGGTTGAATATCAATGCTTCTTGCCTTATGTGCCTCGTGATGTTGAAATGTCGGATCATTTGTTTAGAACTTGCTCGTTTACAGAATAAGTCTTGGACTGATTTGGGCATTCCTTTCCACATGAGAAACTCCTTCCGGCTATCCCTCGCTGAATGGTTGAAAATGAACTGTCTCTCAACTTTGATGTTTGCTTGCCCAGAGCTTTATGTGGAAGGTCATTTTACTCTTCGCTGTCCTGTTGCTTGAAAGACAAGCTCTCTGTCTGGCGAGAACTGCTAAACACCAAGCTGTTTCTACAGAAAATAAACACCTATATTCGAGAGAAATCGTCTCGGTTCTGCGGACTCCACCCCCGGCCTCCAGCTCTCGTGGTGCAGATGTCGCACGACGGGGGCAGGCATTGTTTTGATTGAACAGCGGCTCGAGGTTGCAGCAGCTAGAAAGGCAGGCCAATGTCCGCCAGCTCACGTTTTTGTGCGCCGAGGACACGAACGGCAGGATGTCGACCGGTGCAAGGTCTTTGAAACTCTAAAACTCTTGCCATATGATGTGAGGGAGAGGTGGTGTCGTCATATAAAAGCCAGTCAACGCGGATTTAGCTGTTTAATCTGCACATTTGGTAATATGTTCATAGTTTCCCCTCTTGTTTTGGAAAATGGAAGACAACATATGTAATTTCTTGTGAGAAAGAGTACAGCAAATATATATAATAAAAGAAATGCGTAGTCTACCTGAAGTTTCCTTTCCCTCAACTTTCCAAACGGGGCATTAGTTTATTTCTAAACTAGCATGTTCACACACGTTAGACATAATAGTTGACTAATCATGGTTGTTTAATCTGTCTAATAAGTAATTAAGCATATTCTTTTAGAAAAAAAAAATTGAAATTCCCATACAAATACGAGATTATCTTTCTTTTTAAACTCATGGGTTATATGACTGATCGTGGAGAATCCATAGAGCTTTTCTGTTCTTTCATCCTACATGTCGGCCCAAGAAAACTAGAATTCTCATTCTATGGTCCGACACGCTGTAAATTCGACAAAAATTATCTCTCCACGTCCACACCCCCAACTCCTTTGGAAATAAAGTACTTTTGTGATGGAAATTACAGTAAAGAAAGAGTAAAAAATGCAAACCTCCATTTCCACATTTTACATCAGGGATTATAGAAACGTCGTTTAAAGAGAATCGCATCGGGACAACCTCGTCATGTTTCACGAAGTTCAAGTAGGGCGAAAGAAAGAAGAAAGAAAAAGACAATGATGGAGTGTTCGTGGGGTCGTCGGGGTTCGCTCGTTGAACCCGCAACTCCCTCGCCCCACATGCGCCGACGACAAGTCGTTTTAAGTGGCATGTGAGGATAGCATCCCCACCTAACCTTAGCCCCCACATGCCTTGCTCCTTCAGTGTTTGTGCATCATGTCTAGACTTTTGGCAGATCTCTCCCGAGAGAGAGAGAGAGAGAGAGAGAGAGAGAGAGAGAGAGAGAGAGAGATATCCCAGCGAGTCCCGAGCGCCGGACATGATGGCGGGCTCGGGTCGATTAGAGTGGTCGAGACAGCGGCTTAGCAAACTGACAAGTGTAGGAGGTACTCCATCATGAGCGAGGCTTTCCCGGTTTAATTAGGAACGATGGTGCATGTTGTGCGGCCCTTTCGGGGTTTTGGATGGACAACCCCTTCCTAGAATCGTCCCCATACAAGCCGTACACGACACCGTCGGGAAAAATTACTATTCATTGACTTAGGATTCCACCGGGTCTGTCGTCCGATCATATCCTAAGGTTCTTTTTCGTATCTCCATTTTTCTTCAATACCTCAATTCAAAAAGACGTAGTGAGAACCAGCTACCGAAGCTGTACCATAGGAAGAAATCAATGATATCGATTTGAATGTCATCCTCAATTAATAATTGGCATAATTGGACAACAACGAGAGCCATTCCACATTGTGCAGCGCATGATTATATAAATTAAATAAAAGTGTACGACCGATTAAAACTTTGTTAAAAAAATGAGCTGAACATGCTTAAACTTGCAAGTCTCTTTTAAGGCCTTGAAATCCACGGATCGCGAGGTTTGAACGAAAACCCATCATCAGTCGCCATCCCTAACGCCCTTTTTTCCCGAGATTTCTAAAAGCATGGAGACGACGTTTTGCGCAAGGCGAGATCGATGCGTGGGGGTGATCCCCTTTTTCTCGTGCTGCATCCAGTTCCATCAGGCGTGCGCCCATCAGGGTAACGCAGGAAATGACGTTCGAGTAGAGAAAAATATAGTTGGCATGGTCCCATGCTGACATAGGATGGGACTCGTACTTCTTCCTGGGAATTTAATATAATGTTGGACCGGGCGATCCGGCAGATCGCGACTGCATCGATAGCTTGAGGATCGATCCAATTCGGCCATCCTCCAAGAACGTCAAACTGATTGGATTTGTTTTTCTTGTAGAAATGTAAGTTTGACTAGAGGAAGAGGGCAGGTGATGCGAGGACCCGATACAAAGGGAGGCCACATACATATCAGATGAAAACGTGACATATAAGGCATAGCAGTAAGGGAAGTTCCCAAAAGTTCCGAACTAAAATAGCACCTGAGGGGAACTCCATAAGGCATGCTTAAACAGCAACAACACTTCATGGTAATTCCAGGTTATTAGATTTTAAGCAAAGAACAAAGCCAACTTGTTCCCTCTTAATGAGACACGGCTGTCATTCAAAGAAGGATTGGGCTTCCAAAAGAAGAGCCTGCTTGAGACTCTTTTGATGATCTTATCATTCGGCAAAGGCATATACGGATCACCTGTTGTCAGGACACATCTGGAATAAAGCAGATGTAAATCAGTCACGGCACATCCAACCACGAGCCGCGGGAGTTGCTGGGCAAAGTTGACCTCACAATGGTGAGATTGAGCCTCGCTAGGGGCAAGGGAGGCTCACCTAGCCAGTGACCAGTAGGGGCGAGCTTCGCTAAAGGTTGTTGAGCAGCTAGAGGAGGAAAAAGGAAAGAAAGAGAAATAAAAAGAAAAGAAAAAAGAAAAAGAAAAAGAAAAAGAAAAAAGAAAAGATTAATAAAAATTTGAAAAAATATTATATTATTAAAAATTATCAATGTCGGCGTCGTCGTACTACATAGAACAACCAGTGTCTAAGTCAGTGATTTCTGGTTAAAATTATTTGGATAGACTCAATTAGCGAAATGTGAAAATGTTTAGGCTCAATTGGCACAATTAAATGGTTTTGGATTGAATTAATAAAAATGCAAGAGGTTTAAAGTTTTTTGGATAGTTTCCTTATGCTTGTGCTCTAGGAGCTATGTTGTGTAACAAGCGTGCTATATCCCAACTGATTTCCAACATGAAGGACTGCATGCAAGTGTCATAGGTCCACAATTCCTTGGCCAAGGAATAAGCTGTGCAGCACTTGGTGGGCAAAAAAACACTTGGCTAACCTTCCTTCTATAACTTTTTTTTTTTAGAGAACAATATGGCGAATAGCTTCCTTATATAAGATTATACCACACCTAGCTTAGCTCAGGTGTTTAGTTTGTTGAGTGAGACAACAAATCATTTTAGGCTTTACAATTGATTTCAGCCTGCCATGACCTCATCAGGAGAGCAGCATTAGCTTCCAACTAGTTTATGCACATGAGGCCATCCCTGCCTTCAGAGTTTCTAAGTAATATAATCTTTTTTTTATCCTAGAACTTCTTGCACCAACTATCTTAATGCCACTTGCACGGACCAATTGTATTCGTCCCCTCCACATCACTCGTTCTTCACTCGATAATCTCAAGCTTCACTTACAAGAGTTCACGAGTACTAGAGAATCATAGATTGTGACATTCTCTCGTGCTCAATTCCATAATGTCCTCGTTGCAGGCTGTGTTGTCACTTCCCTACATTTCCTTAATCATTGATGTTCCACTTTGGATCAGATATTGAATGGTAACATTCATCCAACAAAATATGCTACCCCATTGGTAGTTTCTTTTTATCGTAATTGTATGGGCAGCTTTGATTACCTAGCAAGTGCGGCATTTTTCGCCAATTGCACATTTTGGCAGCACACTATTTTGCCTACTAAACTTTTCTTGATCCGGCGGACTAATAGAGGTTTCTTTCCTTGTTGAAAACGTGGTAGCATGCTTCCTCTTAAGATTCGCCAATTAATCTAGGAACATTTTCCCTATTGAATGAGGAACCAGATCTTTCTTGTGGCCGCATTGCCATCCTAGAAGTTGGTCAAGAGCTGCATTTTGTCGAACGCCTTTTGCTCCAGCAATTCACTCTTTGCCCTTGTAGGACCATGAAGACCACATGTTTGCTCTAACTCAACCCAATTGTTGAAGAGATCCCTGCTCCGATACCATTTGTCAAATCAACAATTTATTATTTGCGAATAACTTGTGCGGTACACAGTGAGTAGAAAACACTAGGCTAGCCTTTCTTCTATAATTGTTCCGGATAATAGTATGGTGAATAGCTTCCTTATATAAGATCATACCGTGCCCAGCTTAGCTTAGGCATCTAGTCGAGACAACAGATCACTATAGGCTACACAACTGTTTGGCCTACCATGGCCTTATTAGGAGAGAGGCATCAACATCCGACTAGTTTATATAGGATAGGTTAACGCAACATTTCGAACTCCTAAGTAATATAATTTTTCTATCCCAAAACTCCGACACTAATCATCCTAATGCCATTTCTATAGATACATTTGTATTCATTCCTTTTGCATTACTCACTCTTTACTCAATAACCCCAAGCTCCACTCACAAGAATTCACGAGTATGAGAAAATCATGAACTATGACCCCTGCTTGTCAAGAGAGAGATGATTTCAATTCCATTCAATTGGGCTCCAAATATCAAATATAATAATAATAATAATAATAATAATAATAATAATAATAATAATAATAATAATAATAAAAAAATGTACTAAGACTTCCGAAGTTACACATCGAATAAAGCGCGCTCTACATACATTCACTGAATATCCTTCTTGAATCTCATCCCAAAAGCAACCTCTCATATCCAAATACTTGTAGACGCATTTACGTAATATTCCGCCTTTGACTCGCACATGTAGTTTCTCCCCACCGCTTTCCCAAGCAACCCTCTAAACGAAGCTGTATATTTATAAAATATACATTTTATCAAAGCTGTAAAGCGATCATCATTATCTTACAGAAATTTACTTTAACCTCGTTTAGCGACGTCTCTCATCTTTAAAAATATCGAGACATCTTTCTCCATTAGAGACCAAAGCTCCCGTCGTTATCACGAGACCATGTGCACTTTTATCGCGATGTCCCTCGATGTATGCAAAAGCTTTATTAATCGGAGACAACTCATCCAATAAAACGACGTTAAAAGCGGACACCTCTTGCAGAGGTTTTGGTCTTGACCCGTCGCCCTCTGGCTTCCGTAGAACGCCGTATGAGTTCGGTGGGATTGTACGAGAACGTTAAAACCGGAGGTAAGTGCCTGGAATCTTTTGGTTTCGGTAGCTTCGTATTTTAATGAAGACGAAAACGAATCGTGGGATTACGTAGGCTTGATATGCGCGTGACGGCGAAATTACACCAGAAGCACGATCAAAAGAGTTGAAAGAGTATCCAGGGTTTCTAGTAGGGATTGTCTGGTTCCTAGAGCCAATGGAAGGAGGACGTGATCTGTGATGGTGAAAGGTTCGATGAATGAGATCGGTTGGTTAATTTTTTCATCGGTGTAGTGTGAAAGCTGATCGGGAACGCGTGCATGGGTCCAACTTTGACCATCAGTTGTCTAATGATTTTCACTTGCTGATGCACGTAGTTATCTTGAAGGCAGCTGGTGTAAAGAGAAGCTGGCATGTTGGGTTAGCTCGGTTCGTGTAGGTCTTGCATGGAGTCTTTCATCAATTGAATGCTTCCATTTTCGTGAAGGTATAGAGATCTTCTTGACGAATCTAGAATAAGGTCTCCTGCTTGAGGATTGAAACTACGTGGGGTGAACTTGATAAGATTAATGGGGATTTCCTGTGGGGTTCGCCCTCGATGAAGAGAAAAATGCAGGGATTGTTGTTGTGAACCCATGAAGCATGCTGAGAAGAGGCATAACAACTCTAGAATTGATAGAGACTTTCTTGCTGCTAATGAAGTCTTCTAAACTAGAGATGGGATGGCGATCGATGGCAAGGTTAGTTCACCCTGAAGTGACAATCTGATGGGTAAACCCACCTCTCTGTCGTCTTATAATTGGCCCTTTAATTGATGAAGAAAGCATGTTCGGTAGAAGTCAGAGAATCAAGTTCCTTGGTGACCGAAATTTTTGTGTTAAAATTAACATGTCAAGAGATAATGTGACTGTGAAGAAGTTTCTTGCGTAAGAAAATCTTGTGGACATGTGGACCAAGTTCATTCCTCAAGACAAGTTCAAACTTAGGTTGGGTTTACTAGACAAATGGATGAAGAGACGCGTAGGAAAGTCTCAAGTGGACTTAATTTTTTAGCATCTACATCTTTGACGGCACTAGAGTGGAGAACCATGGGAGAAATAAAAACAAGGAAAAATTCAACGGATGTGGCAGGTCACAATCAAGGAAAAAGAGATAGGTTACAAAAAATGAGTGTTGGTTTTGTGACCAAACCAAACACCGGAGATTTCAATGTGAAGCCTACAAAAAGAAACAGCAAAATGAGAATCAAAAACCTCATGTAGTTAGTGATGAACCTTTACTAGAAAACTTGTGTTTGTCCGCAGGGTTTGACTTTACTAGTAACAAGTGATTTATTAGTTCATGTGCTTCTTTCCATTGCACCTCACAAAGAGACATACTTGATGATTATTCTAGTAACGATTTCGGGCAAGTAGTTGTGGGAAATGGCCACATGTGTCTAATTGTTGGAAAATGAACTATGACCGTGAACATTTCAGGTGGAGGATGTCTAGTTTTGCATAAAACTAGACATAGAAAAATCTAATCTCAATAAGTAAACTTGACCTAATAACCTTTGGATGCGGAGAGTGGAAGATAAACTTTGGGGCAAAAGTAGTAGCAAAAGCAAAGCATATGGGAACATTTTACCTTTTCAAGGAGACAATATCAGTGATATGGTTGCAACTGCAATGGCCACAGGTAACTTATTTACTCTTTGGCATTATTGTTTGGGACATCTTAATGAAAATGGTGTAAAGCAGTTTCATTCAAGAAAATTACTTTCAGGCTTGCAAAAAGTTGAGTTGAATTTCTGTGATAGTTGCATTTATGGAAATTAGAAATAGTTAGTTTTCAATTGAATGGGTGACAGAATAAAGGCCGATAGTTGCATTTATGGAAATAAAAAATAGTTAGTTTTCAATTGAATGGGTGACAAAATAAAGGCCGAAAGCTAGAGTTAACTTGCATTGATGTGTGGGGATTGGCTCGGGAACTCTCTTATAGTGGTAAGAAATATTTTGTCACCTTCATCGATGATGCAACAAGGAAAACTTGAGTCTATGCTCTAGAGAAAAATTAGAAGTAATGGAGATGTTCAAAATGTGGAAGTCTATGGTAGAGAAAGAGAAGTTTATTAGATTAAAGCTTTGAAATATGATAATAGTGGTAAATATGCAAGTAAGGAATTTGCAGAACACTTGAATTGGGAAGGCATACAAGGGTTGGAGATCGTTCCTAGAACTTCTCATGAAAATGGTGTAGTTGGGGTGAACATGACTATTCTAGAATGTTCAAGATGTATAAGGCTACGTGCGAGCCTCCCACTACGCTTATGGGTTGCTATAGTTGATCCAGCTATTTATCTTATCAACAAGAGTCTATCTAATGTGTTGGGTGGAGAAATACCACAAGAGTGGTGGTCAGATAAAAGATTAATTATTCACATCTAAAATTATTTGGTTGTATTGCATATGCTTTGATTGATAGGCTAGATAGGAAGAAGCTTGATGCTAAGTCCCAGAAGTGCGTCTTTATCAAATATGGTGATGATGAGTATGGCTATAAGCTTTGGGATAATGAGAATAACAAAGTCATCCACAATAGAAATGTGGTATTCCATGAAGAGAAGATGTATAAGGATCGTCGAAAAGCATGAGAAGACATAGAACCAGAATATGTTGAACAAGACACAATGCCTATGAAGATGGTTCCGGTAGATCAAAGTGCACCAGAAGGAGTGGTTCAAGATGAGCCTATTATCAATGATGATACGGTTCAAGAGGAACGCAGTGATTCGGGGGTACACTAATGACCCTAAAGTACATGTCTTAAGGAGGTCTGCACGCGTGAGAAAGCCAAAGGTAATTTTTGCACTATCAACTAACGTTATTTTGAGCCACATCCTATATATAGATTCGAGAGAACCGGAGACTTATGATGAGGTAAAGAAAAACACATCTCACAAGCAGTGGGAACATGCTATAAAACACGAGATAGGCTCGTTAAAACTTGGGGGCGAGACTTGTGGTCAAGTGCTTTTCTTAAAAATGAGAGATCGACTACTCTAAGATATTTTCTCCTATAGGGAAAATGATATCAAACCAAAGTTTTGCTTAGTATATTTATAGTGGAGGATCTTCATTTCAAGCAGTTAAATGTGAAAACAACGTTTTTACACAACGGCTTAGATAAAAGTTATACATGACGCAACTTAAAGGTTTCGGAGTCAAAGGTAAGGAAAATATATTATGTCGCTTGAAGAAAAGCTTGTATGGCTTGAAACAAGCTCTATAGTAATGGTACCTAAAAATTGATGGTTTCATGGAAGAAAACAGTTTACACAATGTAAGGCTGATTATTGTGTTTATTTTCTCAAGTATGATGATGGTGATATCGTGTATCTCTTTTCATATGTGGATGGCATGTTGGTAGCTAGCTCCAACATGAAGAGAATCACGAAGCGAAGAAGATGATATTATTGCAATTTGCTACGAAAGACTTGGGAAAGGTCAAGAATATATTAGGCATGAAAATAAGAAAAATAAGAAATTCTAGTTGTCGTAAGAAAACTATGTGAACAAGGTGTTCAGAGATTTGACATGAAGAGGGCAAAATTGGTTATGACTCTTCTAGCAAGTCGGCTCAAACTTTCCAAAAAAATTTGTGTCCAAGTACTTAGACTTTCAAAGATGAGATGACGGTAATTCCATATGTATCGGTAGTGAGAAGTTTGATGCATGTCTTGGTAAACACGAGACCAGACATTGCACGGGCGTGGTAGTTGTGAGTCGATACATGCAGAACCTAGGCAAAAGAGCATTAGAATGTAGCAAAATGGATATTTATCTAGCATGTTTATCAAATTACTCTCTTTGTTACAGTGGTACATTTTTAAAGTTGCAGGATTATGTAGATGCGAGATCACACGGTGAGCAAGATAGTAGTAAGAGTACCGCTGGATATGTCTTAATAGTTGTAGGTGCAACAATGAGTTGAGTATCTCAACTACAGAAAATAGTGGCTCTATCGACAACAAAAGCGAAGTAAGCCTCTAAGGAAACCATGTGGTTACAAGATTATATGGAAGAACTACATTGAAAGTAACCAATCAGTATACTGTGGAGTGATAGTTAAAGTACGGTGCACTTAGCAAACAATACAGCTTATTACTCAAGGATTAGACATATCAATAAGTATTATCACTTTAGCATGTCATCATTGAAAGATAATGAGTTAAAGTTATAGAGAAGATTGATGGCTCGAAAATTCCAACCGACATTTTGACCAAGGTAATAGACAAAGGGATGCATGTTTTCAATACTACTACCATTGGTATTACTCCATGCTAATTGATTGGGAATATTGTAGAGGCACAAGTTTTTCAGTTTAACTTTTGAAGAAAATGGATGCAAAGTTGCTTGGTGCATTGGGTATATTTGTTTTTAAGTGGAAGATTGTTGTTAGAGGGAGCCAAATCTTTTTTAGGGGCTTTTTTTTTTTTTTTATCTTTTCTATTTATTTTGCTTTTAGATTAAAAGTATACATTTATATTAGCATAATTAGGGCCCGTTTGGTTCAATTTTGGGGAAATAGCTTTACATTTCCTTAAGTATCTTTGAATGAATGAGTATTTTGTGAAAGCAAGTGTGTTTGGAAACTCAATTTTTTGCAAAGGAGCTTTGAGGTGAAAAGAAAAAGGAAAAAAAGAAAAGAAAAGAAAAGGGAGGAGGAGATGCAGCTGAAGATCGTGGGGGAGTGGCTAGTGGTGGTGGCATTGGTGGTGGTGGGCTAGGTAGCACGAATACGTTCAAAGGGTCTCCGTGTCGTGTCGAACATCTCGACACGTGTCCGACATGCTTGGACACGGTTGAACATGCTCCCGGACACGCGGTCAGCACGTGTCGGAGTTTCCGACACGTGGTCAACTCTTTCCGACATGCGCGTCGGGAGCGTGTCTAGAGGTTTGTGGCGGATCTACAGGTGCGAAGGGAAGAAGGTGATGGAGAGTGGAGGCAAGGGTGAGGGAGTCGAGGCAACGCTGTGAGCGATGGCAAGGGAGGGCTACGATCGCCGGCGCGCCGAGAAGCCTTCTCGATCGTCTTGGTCGGCTGCGACCGCCGATTGCAACGCCGAGATGGAAAACCGCAACGCCGCGATGGAGGGCTGGACGCGAGGCTACGACGGCAAAGGGGAGAACGGAGGCGAGGCAACGGCGAGAGAGGCGGAGCGAGCAAAGGGAGAGGAGAAAAAATGTGATTGCTAGGGTTTTTGCCCTTTGGGCTGTTTTTAGGAAGAAGAGAAAGGAGAGTGATGAGGCGTCAACGGCTTCTGGGGAAAAAGAAAGCCTCGTACAGGGGAAGTGACAAGCGCAGGGGTGGGTGGGGTTGGGGGAAGAAAACGCGTGTTGAAATAAATGGGTGGGACCCATTTAACCCTAAAAAGAAATATTGAACATTAAATAACTTTATTAATACATGATAAGGCTAAAAAATAAATAAATAGACAGGTTAAAAAGTTACTTGAAAAATAAAAGTACTGGATATTAAATAATAATAAATTTTGATCATTGTAGAAAAGTATAAATTCATTTTGACTCTAATCTTTCATTAGTTATTTATTTCATCGATAACTTTTTTGTTAAAGTGAAAAAAAAAATATCTTTCTAATTTTTTATGAATAAATTTATTAATGTTATTAGTATAGATTTATTATAGGCTCCTTTTTTATTATTTATTTATTTATGAATTTGAATAAATTAATTTAAATATAATAATTAATCATGTATATATAAAAATATTTATTTAATATTTAACGTGTTGGAACGTGTTGAAATTCTATACTTTTTTATAAATGGCGTGTCGCGTGTCGCGTGTCGATGCTACCTAGGTAGTGGGGAGGCGGCTGGTGGCAGTGGCGATGGTGGTGGCGATGGGGGGAGGCGGCTCGCCTGAGGTCCTAAGGTCAGCAACCTTAGGCGACACCCTGGGTCACGCAACCCAGCTGCCTGGGTCGCCTAGGCCGCTCGACCCAGGCGACGCCCGAGGTCGCGTGACCTTAGGCCACCTCGCCTGAGGTCATGCGACCTCGAGCGAGGCTTTTCGACAGCCAAATCTAGTCCCCCGGCGGCTAGATCTAGCCGCTTGCGGTTGAGCACTACCCACCAGCAGCTTCGCAGTGGACTCGGAGAAGACGATGAACGAGTAGAGAAAAGGGCAAAAAGGAGAAAACATGATTATTAGTAAGGATAATATTGGAAAGAAAAAAATTCATTAAACCTTGGACTAGCATTCGAAAATGCTGAGAGCCAAAAGCGGGTTCGGACTGCTTTAGGCTTTCGGCATTCCAAATGTCATTATTTGGCAAATGGAGACCTAAAAATATGAACCAAACACAAAATATTTTTCCGAGGGCTTTGGGGCTCAAAGCCCCAGAAAGCCCAACCAAATGGGGCCTTAGACACTAGTCATTAAGACATTGAAAAAAAGAAAATAGAAATGAAAGAAAAGAGAGAAGAAAAAGTGAATTTTTTTCTTTGTGATTCTCAATTTCTTTGTGCTTTGATCTTGAGAAAAAATCATCATTGTATTCAAACTTTCTTTGAAGTTCGGTGGATTCGAAGAGTGCTTTACTTGGTAATGTAGCCCAAGTTTGGGTAAATTTTGATAACAAATTTTATTGCGTATTTTCTCATTTTGTTCTTTTATTATTATATTTTGTTTGGTGGATTATTTGCTTGCGTTATTTTTGGGAATTAGCATGCGACTTCGTAATATTGAGATGAATAATAGGCACTATGACTTGGTTTAGATATCGAGTTAAGGTGGAGATATGTCTCTATTTTGAGCAAGTTTCCTAGTTTGAGTAGGTTTCCCAAAACATATTTCCTATTTTAGATGGAATTGCTATTTGATGAAGTAGAACAAGCTAGAGTAATATTAGATTTTCTATCTGTAAGTTTTTATAGTGAGTTATCAGTGAGATATTGTAAGATAATATTTTTGGGTTTATTTTGGGCTTAATCTAGGTGTTAAATACACTTGATCATATGAGTGATTGTAACTTTGATTCTCCGGTTATTAGTGGATTACTCGTTATTGGTTCTCCCTGCGAAATAGATATTGACACTCAAATTGAATTACGTAAATCTCTATTAGTTGTTTCTCTAGTGAATTTATATTGATTTAATTGCAAAGTTTGGTTAGCTTCTGCCTTGTATTACCACAACTTCTCGCTCTCATCTGCCATCACCTAGCTAATCATATCTGTGGTGAGGCGAATCATGGAGGTGACTGGTATTGATTTTGTAAGGCAAAAACTTTACCCACGATCCAGCATTTGCTCTGGTTGTTTATCCATGATGCGATTGCCACC